>JAHBCN010007033.1:46190-65523 GCA_019359885.1 Listronotus oregonensis
TTTTTCATTGTTTTTCACAAGTTTAGAAGAGCTAAGCAACAATTTTAAGTGAGCTTTAAAGGCACTTTAAAAATTTGTGTAATTGTCCTGGAAACCTTTGATTTTTTTTAATTCATGGGTTGGTAGGGGACCCCTAACCTTCAGCCAGACCTTGACTTTTAGGTTTAGGGGTCCTTCGAGGACAATCACACGAATTTTCAAAGTGCCTCAAGAACCTACTCAAAATTGTCCACCAGCTCTCCTAATATAAAGCAGGGATATTGCGGATGCGGATTTTTAAACGCCTACATCTGCGAATGCGTATGCGGATCTTGTTTTTTTTACAAGAAACTATATGGGTGCGGAAGTAAAATAGCAAGAATAGTATTTACTTATTAATTCTGTTACCTATCTAATTACTTAGTGTAGAACTTAAAAATTGTAGCATTATATTTAATAAAAAGCAATATTGCGCCCTTGTCGAGGTCAAGTCTGTTACGCAGAGATTCGTAAATTAAACCCGCGTTATGAACAATTGTTCCCTTGGCTTGGAACACTTAATAACCGAAATGTTTTTAGAGTTCATACTTTAAGCGGAACTTAACATGAAATTATTGATTTACCATAAACAAATAATACACAATAACAAACACGTTGGGGTCGGAACTGGTCACCAAACGGAATCTTCGCTCCTATTGGTCAATGATCACGTGTGGACGGCACGCGCATCTCGCCGGCCCCACCTAATTTCTTTCTTGTAGAGCAACTAATCCGCATGCGGATGTCCAAATTGATCATTGAACATCCCTACTAAAAATTAATAACATTAGAGACTAATTTTGTTTTTTTTTTCTTTTCAGAGTGAAGATACTTTTTATACTCACAATCCGTAATATTAGTTAGGATTTAAGGAAACTCGGAATTGATTTAATTTTAGCACAAGCAACACATCAGAACCTAACACAAACCTAAAAAAATTGAATGAATTTAAGACTGAATTAACTTTGAAGAAGCAAGGAAGAAACACTGCACAAAAGAACGCTTTTTTGGGGCGTTACTGACGATGAAATTTTATTTCAGTTTTGTTTGTGTAATTATTGTTGTTACTTGTTGTATTCTACCGACTCATGCGCATTTTACACAACAATGGGCTGTGCACATCCCAGGTGGTTCCAAGGTCGCCGATGACGTGGCCAGGGATCACGGGTTTATCAATCATGGACTGGTAAGTCATTTTATTTTGTTTATTAACCCACGCAATAAAAGATATTTTTGTATTGTGATATATATATATATATATATATATATATATATATATATATATATATATATATATATATATATATATATATATATATATATATATATATAAATAATAATATACACTGTGTTCATAAAATAACGGATAAATTCGATTAAAATTCACGTATTTTGTTCTGCGAAAATCGCTCGGACACTTCGATGTTTATTTTTAATTACGCATTTTTCGACATAAAATATATGTATACAGGGTGGTCCGAAAAGAAGATATGATAATATTTATGGTTTTTTAAAATGACACACAACTTTTAAACTGCGGTCAATTGATACTAACTTACAATGCTTTACAAATTCGATTTATTTCAACTAAAATAATAAGAAATAGTAATACCCTACTATTTAATTAAATTTTTGATTTAAAAACCAATGAAAACAAAGTTCAAGAGAAATTCATCAATTGAAAACAACCTTGTGAAACCTAAGCGATTGATAAATCCCTCTTGAACTTTGTTTTTACTGGTTTTTAATTTAAATATTTAATTAAATAGTATGCTATCAGTGTATTACTTACCCTTTCTTATCATTTAAGTTGAAATAAATCGATTTTGTACCCGTAGAGACTTTCGATCAGCGTGTTGAAAACTATTACTTTGCAAAGTTTAAAAACAATTAGCCGAAAAACCATTTTTCATGGGAAAATTGCGGGGTCCTTTAAAATGCATTTATCTCAAAAACAGTTGCTCCTAGAGACCTAAATAAGGTATACATTTTTTGACGCAGAGGGAATTATAGTAACTTTTTTTTAATAAACAGGTCAATATACTAAGCTTAAAAAAAGTTATGCCATCTAAAACAAGTGGGGTAGGCCGTAGCTGGCGCCCTCTACCGGGAACATCAAAAGTATGGACGAATTTAAATTCCTCGCCTCAAAGAACCCCCAAATCCCCAATTTTGTTTCGCTATGTCATTTAGTTAAGAAATCATTACGAAAAAACGAAAACAAAATTAAAAGTTTGACACCCTGTATCTTAGTTATTATAAACTTTGGGATAGGGCAAGTTTATGTTAATTGAATTATTTTGACCTTAGGAATCTGCTGTTGCTCTATGTCCCATTACTTCTGGACACCCTGTATATACAAGGACATCCTTATTAAATGTCCGCCATTAGTAAGTTGGGAATTAGTCAAAATAAGTTGTTTAAATATTTTACGCTCTTTAATATCGAAGCATGCAGAGACAATTGACAACCGTGTTTTCCAGTTTCATAGTAAAAAGCAATTTTTAATGGCAGATCCTGTATATTTTATTACCATTAAAAAGATCTTTTACAGAGCTTTTTTTTATCTTGGAACAATCCATGAAGGCTGAAGACCTAAGTACTAACGTACTGTGGGTGTGTTAAGTGGGGTAAGAGGAAGTTTATTCACACAGGACTTAAATATTTGGATATTTAGAGGAGGATTTTGTAATGAAATAGGGCACAGTTTTGTGATAATTTTCCGATCCAAGTATAATTTTTAACCTGTATACCCTTTTAAGATATTACGAGAAACGACACAGGCTTTAAATCAGCTGTCATTAAAAAGAAATTGAACAAGCCTTGTCGATTTCATTAGGTGGTTGGAAATAACACGATCACCGTAGCCTTCCACTCGAATTAAAATAAATAAAAAATCACGATTTTCGAGCAAAAATTTGTATTTTATTTTTTAACGAAAGTGAATATTTACCATCAAATTTGACATTGTAATGTAAAATTTAAAAAAAACATATCTCCGCAAATATTTACTTTACCGACTTGAATTTTTACCACCGTATCGTACAAACACTCGGCATTAAGATAGAATTATTTTAAAATTTTAGCATTTTTAGTTCTTTCGCAATAAAAAATAATGTTTAAAAATTACCTAATTAAAAAAAAATCCAAAAGTTTCAGGCCTAAAAAAACAGTTTTACAACCGCATTAACCTTGCCAGACATAGTAGTCTAGTCGAGAAGTGTGAAGTGAAGAAAATAGTTAGAAGGCTTCGAAAAATATGAGCGACGCGGAATGCAAATCTTAGAAAGGAGTTTTGGGTTTTCAATAAAAATTGCAGTTTTTAATATTAAAAAAAACGAAATAAAAAAAGAGCAATTTCGATTTTTGCTGATAACTCAAAAACCATAAGAAGCCGAAATTGCAAAAAAGATCTTTAAAGGGGAGGAACTTTCCGATAAAAAAGTTTTGACTCCCGGAGTTCCATCTCCATTATTTAAATTTTAATTTAACGCTGAAAATGGGCCTCAGTGCAACATTTTTGGTTGCGTGCTCGGCGTCAAAACCGAGTACGTCACATTAAATAATTCTTTTTAGGGTATTAAATATTAATTGAAAAATTTTAAAAAATTATGGTGTGTTCAAAACACTTCAAAGAATTTATTCCTGTTAAAAATTTAACTTAAAGTTTATTTTTCAACAAGTTAGACAATTGTTAATTAAAAAACTTGTTTCGAACTTTTGTCTTCATTTTAAATTAAAAAAAAAAATGTTTGAATAATTGTCGTATAAATTTTTCGCGTCGTGAAGCCCTTCTTTTATACATACCTAACAAGATCACGCCATAAAAGTTTTAAAATTTTTAAGCTTTGTTTATAATAATTTTATAACTTTGACAATATTACTCTGATTTTTAATTTTTTGTCAAATTTATAAATTTATTATAAACAAAATAATAAATTTTTTAAATCTTTTATAGCGTTATTTTAATAAGCATGTATATAAGACAGCTTCACCAAGCAAAAAATGTTTACGACCCTTATTTAAGCATTTTTTTTTTGTACAATGAGGACGAAAGTTCGAAACAATTTTCTTAATTGACAATTGTCTAACTTGTTAAAAACCAACTTTAAGTTAAATTTTTAACGCGAATAAATTCTTTGAAGTGTTGTAGATACACCATAATTTTTAAAGTTTTTTCAATTAATATTTAATACCCTAAAAAAATATTTAATGTGACTTACACGGTTTTGACGCCCAGCGCGACCCAAAATATCGCGCGGAGGCCTATTTTTCGGGTTAAATTAAAATTATAAATAATGGAGATGGAACTCCGGGAGTTGGAACTTTTTTATCGGAAAATTTCCCCTCTTCAAGGATCTTTTTTGCAATTTTCTATCTCTTATGGTTTTTGGGATATCATCAAAAATCGAAATGGCTTCTTTTTTCGATTTTTGTTTATAACAATTGCAATTTTTATTGGCAGAAAAATCCTCAAAACGCCTTTCTCAGATTTGCATTTCGCGTCGAACTATTTTTCGCAGGAAACACACTTCTCGACTAGACTATAAATTTTATTTCATTTAGCTCTTATTAAATTAATCATGCACAAAATTGTAGCTTTGTACCTCAGAGGTTAGTCAAGGTAGCTGCCAGCTCTTAAACTATCTCTAACTGTTTGCCTGCAGTTAAATAAATAATTTTGTTCAGCTGCACAATTCAAAGCTTCAGAAATAAATTATTTCTCGTACCCGGTGTTATCGGTGATTTTAATAATAGATGGAGGATACGAGTACTCTGAAAAGATAAATAATTTAGTCTAAATTGAATTCTATTTAAATCAATTTTGATTAATCGAGATGAACACAAAATAAATTAAGCTGATTAATTTTCTACACAAAAGGCGTAAATTTCGATGTTCCTGATTTTAGGTTTAGCAATCGGTGGTAATCTAGTCTGCTTTATCCGGTTGACGGAAATAACAAGCGACTGAAATCATTCAAAGTTTTTAAAATTTAGGATTTAAAATGTAATTTTAATGTATTTGATGGATATTAAAAAAAATGCTTTATGGGTTTTTGATATAGTCGTGTAAGTAAACTGCCTCCCACCACACTTAAAACACCCAGTTTACGTTAGTACTTAGGCCTTAGTCCTTGGTGGACTGTCCCAAGAAATAAACACCACCCATGAAAGGAACATTTTTTCGAACTGTATTCAAAAACTTGCGTTGCTAGATTTGTATAAGGTTTTAAATGTGATTCTTAAAAAAACCTCAAGCAACTTACAAATTAGTCCAAGAAAATGGGTCGTGAAATACGAATTTAAGGTTTTAACTTATATTTTTGATATAAGTTACTTTGAAGAATCTAAAAACGAACTGTAAATTTTTTTTTGAATTCACCCCCGGAAGGGGTAAAAAAAAAATTAAAAAAGTGTTTTTTTTAAATTTTGAGGAAACGGTAAGTCCTAGAAAAAAAGTTTTAAATAAAAGTTGTAGAACGTGAAATTCTACATAAAAATGATTATATAACTTTTTTTTCCCAAAATTAAAATTAACTGAGATAGGGAGCTAGAAGCTAGGGGATGATAACAGAAACTTTAAAAAATCATAAATTATTGGAAAATTAAAAAACTCATAGTGTTTTTTATTATTTATATAATTAACAACTTTAATTTTAGGGTTTTTTTTCTAGAATTAAAGTTGTTAATTATATAAATGAGTATGAGTTCCGCAACTCACACCGGCGAGGTAGTAGGGGTCACTAAACCTATTTTTTTCATAAAAATTCCCGCTTTTCTGTCATTTTCTCAGAGCTACACAAAATATATATATATATATATATATATATATATATATATATATATATATATATATATATATATATATATATATATATATATATATATATATATATATATATATATATTTTTTTTTCATAGGTTAAGTTGCCAAGAAAATCAATCTCTATTTTGACATATAACCCAAATATTTTTATGCTGGGAATTGTACACTATTTTAGTTTTTAATCATAGAAACGTCAACATTTTATTTAGACATGTCATATTTTCGAGCAAGAATCGTAATACAACATTGTAACAAAAGAATAAAATTTTTCTACATTCAAGATATAAATTTTTTTTTTAACTCAAAAAAAAATTCCAGAAACGAAAAACGTTTGTTACATTCCATTTCTTTTTTCCTTCCAAAAGTATGACATTGTCGTAATTACCATGGACCTTGGACTTTTTTGTTACCCCCCTCTGTCAGTGGGGACGAAAAATGAGAGAAAGGTTTTTTTTTTTAACAGGCCGCTTATTGTGTTACGTTTTTAGGTTATAGTCTAGGAGCTGGCAGCCACCTGCGAAGTACAAAGCTAGAATTTTGTGTATGATGGGTTTAACAATAGCTGAAGAAGAAAATCGATGTCTGGCAAAGGTTGACGCGGTTTTAAAACTGTTTTATTAGGCCTAAAAGTTTTCGATTTTTTTTTAAATATGACATTTTTATACATTATTTTTTATTACAGAAAAAGTTTTTATTCATTCTGAAATAATTCTAGCCTAAAGCCAAGTGTTTGTACAAATCGTAAAAAAGATTTAAGTTGATGGAGTAAATACTCTCGGAGGTACGAATTTGTCAAATTTGTACTTTTTGTACTTTTTTTTTACGGTACTTTAGCCAAGTTCTTGATTAACATATTTTTGCTTCCTTTGCTTATATGTCATATGTCACTAGTGTTGTAAATATGAATATTTCCGATGGAAATATTTCCATAAAAGGAAATATTAAAAATTTTCCCAAAAGTGTCTCGGAAATATTGGAAATGAAAAAATTTTTGGGGAAATATAAAAAAAAAATATAAGAATGCTTTTAAAACCCCATCAAAACAAAGATTTCTATATATTTTCTTACACTTTTGTGCAGAAAAAATTTCACAGTAGAAAAATTTTTTTTAAAAAAAGGACGTATATTATTACGATTACGAATAATAAAATCTCAATCTCGGGGATTAAATTATTTTTTTTGGCTATTTTTTTGCCTAAGAAGAAATTTAATTTCACTCCCATAAAAAAATGCCGGTTGCTACAATATTCAAGGTGTGAATGATATCGAGAATATATGCCCCTTTGGGGATCAACTTGCAAAACTTGTGTCTCGTGGTTATCTATGATAAACTTCCATTAAATGTTTTTTTTTTTAGTTTTGAAGTTTTTATTTCTATATTTCCAATATTTCTATATTTTTCCAAAGTTTTCTGATTTTTTGGGGAAATTTTTTTTCCAAATATATTTTCCTTTTTTATAGGGGTATGTTCAATTAAAAATCATCTGCTGCGAAACCAGGTGACAGATTTTAATGCTGAACTTGGCCTCAGAAACAGGTAAAAAAAAAGATATAAAAAAAAAAAAAATACAAATTTTTGCCCAAAAATTGCAATTTTTTCTCTATTTAAAGTTGAATAGAAGGTTCGACAATGGTGTTATGTCTACCACCTAATAAAATCTAAAAGGCTTGTTTAACATTTTTTAAAAAAATTTTTGTTGATTTTAAGGGGGTTTTTCGTTTTTGGGGGGGAAAAAAAAAAATATACAGGTTAAAAAAAATATTAGGATTGTGGGTTTTACACAAAACACTGCCCTATTTCAATACAAAATATTTTCTTAAAAAAGGGCCCTCTGCGAGAGCAAGGGACATTTACGAGGTGCGATCAAAAAAATAGCCTTTTTTGTATGAAGTCTATTGCATGTATTTTTTTTTAAACGTGCCTTTCACTAATTTCTAAATATTGTAGAAATATTTAAAAGACAATTAAATGGTCTAATAAATTAAACAAAGTTTTTTTTTAAAAAGTTTTTTTAAAAAAAGCAAAAAATTTTCGATCAAATCTGACGCTTGTAATGTTAAATTCAAAAATTCATATCTTCCAAAATAATTACCTTAGCAACTTTTAATTTTTTTCCCCGATTTTTTCAAAAAAACCCCGGATTAGGCTAAAGCCATTTCAAAATATTAACAATATTATTTTTTCCCCCAAAAAAAAAAAAATATATTAAAACGTCCCCCCTTTTTTTAAAAAAAAATAGGTTTTGGCCCGATAAAACAAGTTTGCAACCTCTCAACCCTGTCCCCACATTGATTTTCCAATTTAATTTTATTAACTTAATTATACACAAAAAAAAATTTTGTGACAAAGTTACCCCTTTTTCGGGGTTAAAAAATTCTTTTTTTTTGCATGTAGGTCCGGACTTAAAATTTTCTTTTTTTTTTTATTGTACCTTCTTTTTTTTGGATATTATGTAGGTTATAGGCAAATTGCAGGTGTTGAATATTTAAAAGGTCTTTTCGTCTTAGTTCATCAGTCGTTTGGATTTTTCAAGGGGTTTTCGTGTGTGTTAAGCATACAAAATAGTTTTAAACCAAACTATTAAAAAAAGGAAAAAAAGGATTTGGACCTTACCCTTTTTTAAAAAAAAACGGGGGCCCACACAATAGATATTTGTCAGGCAACCTATTTATGGTTGGGGCTGAAACCCCAAAATTTTTTGGGGGAAGAAATCAACGAATTATTGTGAAACGTACCATACCTCACAGGTTAGTCAAGAGGACTGCTAGCTCCCCGACTATTATTTCTTACATTATTATACGTTGACTAAATCACCTGGAAGCATTTTTTTTAAATAAAACTTAAATAAAGAAATTCGCTACGTTTTATATACTTTCAAACGTATACGTAAATATATAAATCGTTTTTTGCCCTGAAGTGGCAGCTTTCACCGAGTATTACAACTTTTTTTTATAAAGAAAAAAGAAATATGCTGGTTTTGATACCATTTGATTTAAATAAAATACGCAGATACAAAGTTTCTTTTCCGAAAGTGCTTTTATATGGATTCTTTTAAGATATCGGGTGTTGTTGGCAAAAATATCGAATCTTATATATAAAACTTAATTAAAAAAATCAGTAGATAGAAAACCGAAAGGGTGATGGCAAAAAAGGTTTTTCCGCCTGTTTTTCAAAATAATTTTACTTGGACAAAAATAAATAAAATGCAACCTATAAGTGCTTAAATTTTTGTCTGTTTATAACCTCGGCCAAAAAGCATAATTTATTGCTCTACATCCTCTTAAATAGAGTATTAACTACCCTCTTATTTTTGCATTACTTTTTAAAATTCTTCATGAAGATTTTCAGCCATTTGCTAAGGACGGAAGGGTGATAAAACAATAGTAACTACGTATTCGTATCAAGAGAGGCAAAAATACGTTGGAAACAATTTGTTGCATTTGTAGATCCCGTCACTTCTTGAAATTATTCATCTTCAATTATTCTAAAGATTTTCAGCGATTTGCTGGTGACTGAAAGATGATCAAGCAAAACTGACACTGGATTAATGTTCAGAAGGCATATAAAGAATGGACAATATTTTTATTTGGCGGCAGCAGGGGTAAATTAGCAAAACTTAATTAAAAAAATCACTGGAATTTGTAGTTAATTTGTTGCTAATTAGTTGCTGAAATGAGGATTTTGTTGTTTAAGTCAATTTCAAAAAATCGAAATTACTGCTATATTGATATAAAGATAGCAGGAATTTTTGATAAATCGGTAATTTCCTGTCGACTGTATCACACGATTTTGTTGCTATAAATTAGCAGTATCAAAATATTTTTAAAAAAATTATATATTTTTTTTGGAAACATGCCACCTTAAACTTCATTTTTCAGCACGTTATCAACGGTTGTGATTTTGTTGCTGTGCAGGCAAGCACTTAATTGGTCTTATAGTACAAGCAACAAAATGGTTTCTAATTATATACCGATATTTTTTATATTTTTCAATTTTTCCGGTACATGCAAATTTGAATCAGCAAGTTTTCACGTCTGTAATATAATTGGGGAAAATAAAAAGCCGTCTTAGCTAACCAGAACTAACCATAACCGACCAGAACTGAGGGCTTTTGAATTTGTCTAAAAGCAGAGCTACATTTAGGACTGTGAAGGCCTTTGGGCAGATTTTGTGTGGGGGCCCTACATCTTACTATTCAAAACAAAGTCCACGAGAACGAGTAGCTGTTTTCTCTAGTGATGAGAAAGCAAGACCAGACCAAGACTTGGCTGGTGGTCTATGTCTTGGTCTTGGTCTTGCCAAGTCTGGTCTTGGTCTTGGTCTTGGTCTTGCTGGTCTTGCTTTTTTGGTAGTAATAATTTAAACTAAGCAATCTTAAATAAAATATATATTTTTTAATACTTACAAATAAATAAAGATGGAGACTATATTTTTTGCTTTAAAATTTTAAAATATACCAATTTTAACCTTACATGTACATTTAAATTATTTGATTAAAAAAGATATTTTAAATGTAGCGGTTTATTTATTTATAGCGCTTCATTTTAGTAATAGGAAATATTTAAATTTTCTTTGAAGAAGCATATAAAATTACAATACTGAGTACTCTGAGGGCAGAAAAAAAACTTTTAATTTCAACCAGATGTGAAATTTCCATAAAAATGATTCTGATATGTAAACATTGGTTTCCAAAAAAAGGTATTTAGGAAGCTTTTCAGTTCAAATAAACTTTCTATGTTCAAATTAGTCAAACATTTGCCGTACAAAGTTTGTACAAATACTTTATAAACATTCTGCATATACCAGGTGGCTCGATAGTGCGACAAAGATCGATATATCCGAAACCGTTCATAATGGTAAAAAACTGAATATACAAAAATCATAGAAAAAAGGGCGTAAAATGTAAAATTATTTTCTATTTCAGAATTTTACAAAAAATCCACTACCACTCAAGAAAACTTACTTATTTTTAGCTTTTAACCTAAAATGGAAAAATTATAGCAAAAAATTCATTTAAAAAAATCGCTTCCCTGTATATTATGCTGGAAATTCTTGAACTGTCATATAGGTACAATGTCGACGTAGATATTTTTTTATATATCATTTTCGGTTTTGACAAAAATGACGTCATCATTATACTTTTGGCATTGTTTTGACTTTTCCGTCTAAACCGGAAGTGAAATTTAAAATCCATTTATATAAAAGTATTCCCATATAAAATGACAAATATATTTTTTATTAAACCATCACTTTTACATTTATATCTTAGTTTAAAGGAGCAATCTAATGATGCCACTTCTTACAGTGTGGCACAAAAATAATGTTTTCCTGGATTTTGGAAATTTTGATCCCGTAAGTGGCATCACTATATACCTAATAAAAAAAAAACATTAGGAATAGGAATTTTTCAGCTTCTATAACTTTTGTACTTTCTAGTTTTTTCCTGTCGTAAACGGTTTTGGAGATATCGAGCTTTGTCGGACCATTGAGTCACAATCTTATTATTTTTTGAAACATGTTACTGAATCTACTATTTATTTTTTTAGATTATTTTTTTAAAAAAACAAACTGATCGATTTAATTATTATTTTATTAAAAAACCTGTTACTCATAAAATAATCTTTCTTAGGCAGTTCTCGAACATTTGTCATGTCTGTATGAAATACTCTGTATATTGAATATAAAAATTAAATATTATAATTTAAAAAAAGTGACAAAAGTGAAAGAGTCTTCAGGTCGGTCTTGGTCTTGCGATCTTGCACCCCTCTCTGGTCTTTCGCCCTTTTTGGTCTTGGTCTTGGTTTTGGGCGGCGAAGGTCGGTCTTGGTTTTGCAAGCGAGAGGGTCTTGGTCTGGTCCTCTTGGTCTTGCTGCAAGCCCAAGACCAAGACCCAAGACCAAGACCGGTCTCGCTCATCACTAGTTTTTCCTGCTGAATCCAAATGTTTAACTCGCTTTTTCGAAAAAGGGGTCAGAAAATTGTTAGAAACTATTTAATTGTTTAATACACTGTAGCTAATAGACTATTGAAGATAAAAAAATGTTACCAAATACTTTTTTGTCCCTTATCAAAAAAGAAACAAAATGGCGTTTTATAAATTAAAATTCGTAAATTAGATATGGATGTATTGCAAATTTAATGCAAAAATAAAGCAAAATAACGAACTTTTTCGTCATAACCTGGCTTCTATGCAACGTAGAAAGTCCCACAGCCGCTCGTTTTAAACTTAAGGTCTAAGCTTTCAAATGAGACATGATGGATCTTATAAATATTATTAGAAAAAAAGTTACAGCCTCCTTAACGGATTATTTTTGACCAAAAAATATTACTGACCGAAGTTTGTGAAATCCGAGGTGAAATTATTCTTGTGCTCAAAACGAATATTTTTAGACTATTGTGGTGGCCCCTCTCTTGTGGAGGCCCCGGGGCAGTAGCCCCGCCTGCCCTCCCCTAAATCCGGGCCTGTCTAAAAGGTCTGCATGGTTAGTTCTGGTTAAAAGCGGTTTTATTTGCCACAATTATATTTTAGACGTGAAAATGCGGGGACTTATTGGAAAAGACCCCGATTTGGCAACACTGAACGCTTTCATATAAATATTTAAATACACTGGTACTATAGAAGCAATTGAGTGCTTGCCTGCACAGCAACAAAATCACCTCCGTGATGAAAAATGAAATTCAAGGTAGCATGTAACGGAAAAATTAAAAAATATTAAAAATATGGGTGGATCATTAGAGACTATTTTGTTGCTTGTACTATAAGAGCAATTAAGTGCTTGCCTGCACAACAACAAATTCACAGCCATTGATAACGTGGTGAAAAATGAAGTTTAAGGTAGTGTTTTCAAAAAAAAATAAATTTTAATATTGCTAATTTATAGCAACAAATTAGCAACAAACACGTGTGATACTGTCGACAGGTAAACGATTTATCAAACATTTCTGCTAGCAGTAATTTTGATTTTCAAAATCGGCTTGAGCAACAAAATCCTCATTTTAGCAACTATTAGCAACAAATAGCTAACAAATTTAGTGTGATTTTTTATCGATTTTGCTAATTTACCCTGCTAGCCTTAAAGCATAAGCTTATTAACCCTTTGTTCAGGGATTTATATCTTCAAAACATAGTGCTGCTTTAACACAACTAACCACTGATCACGCAACTTTTTTTTTAACGTAATCAAACTTGGCTCTATGTATATTATAAAAATGGGATTTTCCAAAGGGATTTTCGTTGTCTATTTCTCAGATTATTCTTAAGATGCTAAAAAATCGGTTTTATAGAGGTGTAGAAATAACAGACACTTTCAAGGGTCTTAACTTCTCTTCGCGCCCTATTTTATTTGAAGCAAGAAAAGTCTGAAACGCTTTTCGTGTCCTGTAAATGTTAAAAACATAAGGAAATGCGAACTTTTTCGTATTGTTTCTCTTGTTTTCAGTTTCTACCCAAAAGAGATATAGATTTGCTTTTTAATAGATAATGGATTTTTATTGTATTTCGAAGTTAATTCCTTTCTTGCACTTAACCTTTGCTGTAAAATAACAGATTTGTATTGGAAGTTCGTCGAGTCCGGAATATACTAATTATTACTAAAGGAAAAACTAATCTTGACAGATGACACGGATCAGCTGAGAATAATGATTCTAAAATTCCACTACGAAAAAATGTTAGGTTTCATCTCTTGTACTTTGTAATGTATAAACATCCCACAACAAACACTTATGTAAAATAAGGGCCAAGTTCCTACCCAAAAGTCTTGGCCTCTCGAAGTTCTGAGATATAAATTGGACCAATAGTCCGGGAGGCCACCGAAAAAAACTATGAACTATAGTTAATACAAAGCCGCGCTGCTGCCTCAGCTTAGCAGGTTCAAATTGCATTTTTTTGTCTAGAAAAATTCGTGAAAAATTTTTTCAATATAACTAAAAAACTGTTGATTTTAGCAAAAAGGGTATAAAATTAAAATTATTGGTCTAATAAAACTACGCACTTTTTGTTAAATAAAATTTTTTGTAGCTCTTTTAGTTTTTGAGATATTAACGATTTACATTTAAAATAAAAACGCAAATATCTCAAAAACTAAAAGAGCTACAAAAAAATGTATTTAACGAAAAATATTTTTTTAATAAGCTCTATATAAAAGGTTGTATACACATTTTTAATAAAACAGGTAATAAAGGAGATATAAGCAAAAAAGTAATGTTTGCTAAAAATTTCGCCAATAACAACATTTTTTTGGTTCGAGTATTCCAACCCCGATCCATCTGAAAATTGATTCAAAATTTTCTATTCATTGAATGAACAAACTAATACACATGTGCCTCGAGGCAATGGGGGATAACATGCTTTGCTTTGCTTTCACTTTTTTTGGCCTCCGTCGGTGAACGTTCAGCCAGGTCTCCCCTTTCAAAACACGTTGTTATCAACGTGAGCTTTCCCAGGCTTTGAAATGGAACTTCTGGATAGCCCGGGTTTTGTAACCCCCAAAAATTCCGAACTTTTAAAACTTAAATTTTGACAAAAAAATTATTGATGCAGGGCAAACAATGGCCATCCGACCAAAAGACTGCTCCTGTTATCACGCATAACCGTTTTCTGTCAGTACTGCCCCTCCTGCTCAGCGCGCATCTTCCGCCATTAGGAAAATCCCTCGTGCGTGGGGCCCTCGAAAGGGAACCAGGTATAGGAATCTTCGTTCACAGCGTTAGCCCCAGAAGAAGGACTCCATCGTTTGGCTTGAGTTTCTCCTTGATCCCCGATGGAAAAAGCTGTTGATACAGCGCCTTTACCCCCTTCCGGAAAAAACTATGTAGTTTTTTTATCGCGAGTACTTCACTGATCGGAGGTCAAAAAGGAACTGGGAGGATAACATGGTGGAACGGATATTTTATTATTTTTTTTTTTTGGTCCAATAACTGTACCCACTCTGATCTACTTGAAACTTTAACCAAAGGAAAATTTAAACTCTATTTTATAGAAAAAAGTGCATTCTCTATCTGGGTGTTACATACCTGGCAGCTTAACATTTCTCGATCTTCTATGCTACTATATATTTTTGTATACAGGATTGGCAAGGCAAGGGTTTGCGAGCCAATTTTAACGTCATAGAGTAGGATACATACGGTATAACGCCAGATTGAAAAGAGAACAAAATTTTCCCTATTCCCCTCCAAATACAACGATGGCCGGCGGCATCCGCGATTTGTTAGAATATTGTCAACAGTGTTGTCATTTCATTAAATATTTATTAGGAATAGGATATTTTTGACCATACATTTATCGAAATTGGGCTCCTTACAAAAAAATATATGTGTTCTAATCATAATCAGTAGAAATCTTTGGTGTTAATAAGTAATTTTAAAAATTATAGGACCTTTATTTTTGGCTAATACCCTTTTTAGAACAGAAATAACAATTTATATATATATATATATATATATATATATATATATATATATAAATTTGCTAATGTGGATATATTTATAGTAGGTAGGTATATATATTTATTTGTCTGTCCACGTGATTCTGAAGTTATGGCTTGAGCTAAAATCATGAAATTTGGCACAGTGGTAGTCTTTAGCAGTGCTAAAACCCCAACGAAGCGAGTTTTTTGGTTTGCCCCCGGGACAAAAAAGGAACAATAAAGTGTTTTTACCGTTAGCCGTACGGAAGGCGTCTTACGGAGACAGAGGCTACCTAATATTGTCTCTCGCCTGGCGGAGACAGGCTTTTCATCTAGTTAAGAATAAGTTTGCATTAAAGAATTGGTTGATCACCGATCTGGCAACCTTGTTCACCCCGCTCAAATGGGATTATGCAAATGACGACGACTGCATGCCGGTCGACGCTAGTGATGAGCGAGACCGGTCTTGGTCTTGCGGTCTTGGTCTTGGTCTTGCAGCAAGACCAAGACCAGAACTGCCCCTAGCTTGCAAGGGCCAAGACCAAAACGGGGTAGTGCCCAAAACCAAGACCGAGGTGTGCAAGACTACGCAAGACCAAGACCGACCTGCAAGACTCTTGCACTTAGCAACTTTTTTTGATATTGTAATATTTTATTGTTATATTTAATATACAGAGGCATTTCATGACATGACAAAAACTGTGTCAAGAACTGTCAAAAAAAGGCGATTATTTAATAAGTAAGAGTTTCTTAAATAAAATAATAATTAAATCGATCACTTTGTTCTTTTAGTTCTATAGTTCTTTTATAACGATAACGAATAAATTTAATAACATGTTTCAAAAATAATGAGATGGTGACTCAATGGTCCGACAAAGCTTGACATCTCCGAAATCGTTTACGACAGAGAAAAACTAGGGGTACAAAAGTTATGGAAGCTGAATATTACTTTTATAATTTTAATGTTTTTTTTTTAATTAGCTATTAAGTAATGCCACTTACAGGGTGGATCAAAATCTTCAAACCCAAAAAAATACATTATTTTTGTTTCACACTGTAAGAGGTGGCACCATTAGATTGCTTCTTAAAATTAAGATATGTAAAAGTAATGATTAATATAAAATATTTGCTATGTGATAAAGGAATACTTTTATATAAATGGATTGTAAAGATCACTTCGGTTTAGACGGAAAAGTCAAAACCGATAATAATATTTAAAAACCATCTACGTCGACATTGTTCCTATATAACAAAAATTTTCCCAGCATAATATACAGGGTGGCAAATTTTTTCTAAATTGATTTTTCGCCATAAATTTTTTATTTTAGGGGAAAAGCTAAAAATAAGGGAGTTTTCTTGAGTGGCAGTGGATTAATAGAAAAATTCTGGAATAGAAAATAATTTTACATTTTATGCCCTTTTTGTCTATAATTTTTGTATGTTTGGTTTTTCACCATAATGGACGATTTAGGAGATATCGAGCTTTGTCACACTATTGGGCCCCCTTGTATCTGCAGATTGTTTATAAAGTATTTCTACAAACTTTGTACGACAAATTCTTAACCAATTTAAAGGTAAAAAGTTCATATAAACTGAAAAGTTTTTTAAATAACTTTTTTTTTGAATCAGAAACCAATGATTACATATCAGAATTATTTTCACATATATTTCACATCTGGTTGAAATTAAAAGTCTTTTTTTTCTGCTCACACAGTAAACAGTTTTGTATTTGCTTTAATTTTATCTGCTTCTTTAAAGAAAATTTATATAATTCTTATCCCTAAAATGTTTCTTTATGCCACCAAATGTATAAAAGAAGGTTGTGTCTTAATTTAACCAAAAATAGAGCGCTATAAAGGGGTGGATTTACGCAAAGGCTGAGTAGGCTGAAACCTAGGGCGGCAAATATTATGGGCGGCAAATTTACGATTAATTTTTTAAAAAATGTAATGGTAAATTAATATACTTTTTTAATATTTAGGGAATAGATAAAAATATCCTGAAATTTGTTTGTTTTAAAGAATTGTTAATTAATTTTCTGTATGTTTTACTTTTGTTAAATTTGTTTAATAATTTTTTATAAGAATTACTAGTGTAGTTTACATCAAAAAATATTGACATATTGGGGCGGCAAAAATTTATTAGCCTATGGGCGGAAAAAAATTAAATCCGGCCCTGGCGCTATAAATAAATAAACGCCTTCATTAAAAATATGCTTTTTAATCAAATAATTTAAATGTACGTTTAAGATTAAAACTGGTATATTTTTAAATTTTAAAGCAAAAAATATAGTCCCCATCTTGATTTATATTTAAGTAATAAAAATATATATTTTACTCAAGATTGCTTAGTTTAAATTATTACTACCAAAAAAAAGCAAGACCAGCAAGACTCTTGCAGCAAGACCAAGACCGGGTGGTGCAAGACCAAGACCAAGACCAAGACCTTCTTTTGGCTTGCAAGACCAAGACCAAGACCAGGCTTGCAAGACCAAGACCAAGACTAGCCCGGTCTTGGTCTTGGTCTTGTTTTGCTCATCACTAGTCGACGCTGTCTTTGCTTCGGCCGCCGCGCCGGCATCAAGACTAGAGTGATCTGCGAATCGAATCAGTCTATCTTTTTCCGTAATTATTTTAAATATATTTTTTTATTTGGATTTAGATTTAATAAAATGTATTTTTTTTACGGTTCTTATTCCTCTAGTTTTTTTTTTTAATAATCTCGAAGATTTAATTATTTGTTTTTTTTTGTTTTCCTTCCTATACGAAGTTTGTTTTTTTTTTTGATTGATACAAATTGATTTTTATATGCAATATTACCCTTGAAGACCCAATAAAATCTAAATACATAGTATTTAAACACAATAATATTAAGGATATACTAAAATTTTTTATGATGTGTCTTTCTTTGTTATCAAAAGTTTGGTAAAGACATAAAGGTTTTGCCCATTTATTTATAAATAAATAATAATTAAATGTTATATAAGATTCAAGAAGTCTTTTTAAAAAAAGTACAAAAATTTTAAACATACGTTTAAAACTGCTTTAAGCGAACTGAATCTCGCACTTTATTTATACATACTACCTGCAATTTTGTATAAAAACTAAGACCTATATTATTAGAATTAATATTATTAGACAAAATTAATATAAATTATTGAATTATATGATGTAATTAATTAATATAATTCAATTTTATTATTTATTAGACAATAATAAGTAGCCACCCCTGTCATAGTGTCGCGGCTCTTTTGGCGGCGCCCTTGGAGTTGGCGGTACGCTATGGATTCTAATAATGCTTATAGACCATGAACGAACCATCGCATAGTACCATCGATGTTAGAAAAACATCGATGTTGTATGTTCGATATATCGTTATCATCGATGGTCAGGTTTCGATGTTGCCATCGATGTTTGGCTTCGATGTCGCATCCCTACTCGGTGCACATGTGTATTAGTTTGCTTCATTAGAACATTTTGAATTAATTTTTAGATGAATACTTGTATCAAAAAAATACTGTTATTAGCTAAATTTTTGGCCCAATTTACTTTTTTGCTTATATCTCTTTTATTACTTATTTTATTAAAAATGTGTATTTATTCTTTTTTATAGAGCTTATTAAAGAGCATATTTTTGTTTAATACATTTTTTGCAGCTCTTTTAGTTTTGGAGATATTTGCGTTTTTATTTTAAATTTAAATCGTTAATATCTTAAAAACCACAAGAGCTACAAAAAAATTTATAAAACAAAAATTACGTAGTTTTATTAGACCATTAATTTTGATTATACACCTTTTTTCCTAAAATCAATGGTTTTCGAGTTATATTGAAAAAACCGATTTTTCCTAGGTAAAAAAAATGCAAATTAAACCCGCGCGAATTTTCAAGTAGCGGGCTTTTAATTATTTTATGAAAATGCATAAATTTTTAAAAAAATATATTTTTATGAAATACTCCCTTTGTGCTCGTTTTGCGGTGGTTTAGAACTTAAAATATTGTACAATGTTGCTAATTCATTTAAGAAATGCGAATTTTCAATAGATCGTTAAAATAAGTTCATTTTAAATTGTATGTTTTTTCCCA
>JAHBCN010007033.1:65540-138011 GCA_019359885.1 Listronotus oregonensis
AAAAAAGGGGAATGACTAGGGGCTTTTTTTTTTCTTTTCCTTTGATTTAACAAGGGCGAAACAAAAAAATTCCATTTAACATTGTTGCGAAAACAAAAAAAAAGCCAAATCAAATTTTCCTACAGTTGGATTTTACACCTTTTTATATGTAGTTATATATATATTATATATATATATATATATATATATATATATATATATATATATATATATATATATATATATATATATATATATATATATATATATATATATATATATATATATATATATATATATATATAAATTTTTTTTTGTCCACGGATAAGGTTTGAAGAGAAAAACTTTTTTATTTTTTGATTTTATCAAAAAAAGCACTTTGTTTAAAAATTTTGCTACTTCTAAAAATAAGATTGGGATAGAAACTTTAAATATTTTATGGGGTGTTAGAAAATTAAAAAAATTAAAATGATACAAGAGAAAGGCATTTATTTAGAAATATGGTTCCTGGAAAATTGTTCAAAATTAAGAGGCAGTCTCAATCCAATTTTCGAAAAATTGGGGCCTACTTTTATTTATTTGTGATTAAGATTTATTATAAATTAACTAATTCCAAATTTTTTTGTACTAGTAGGGTTGATAGTGAAAGCTTTATTGACACTTCGCTTTTATAATTCATTAGCCATAGTATTGTCAGCTTAAAATGCTTACTTTAAAAAAAATTTACTTGGTGCAATGCTAGGGAAAGGTAAAAAAATGTTATCGTCGAGTTATTCAGGAATTTAATGAAAAATTCCCCAATGTGTCCGTTTCGAGAATAGTTGCCGAAAAATAATTTTGAAGTTTTTAAGCACTGGCTCATTGTTGGAATACCTAAAGAAAAAGAGATGATGAAAATGATGCAAGCACTTTGTTGGTATTACATTCAGTAGAGGAACACCCAATTATCATTAAGGAGCTCAAAACTAATTTGTTAAAAAGTGCAATTCAGGAGATATTAAACACAACAAGATAATCCATACGCCAGTTTTTAATCATGTTTTAAATCGGCGATGAGGAAAACGTTTGGATTTCTGTTTGTGGGTTGGCAGTAGGGAAAAGAGATTTTCATAAGAAAATAAGTTTTCTGATGAATCAACTTTTTCGACCAATGGTGTTGTGGCTTCCAACATGCACATATTGGAGTGACTCTAATCCGCATTTTCGAATACCGGAGGCGTCAGACTGTGTCAAAGTAAATGTGGGCCATTTCTTTGCGAAAATAGGGCCATTCTTCTTTGACAACACTTGTAATGGAATAGTTCATAGCTATGTTAAGAAATTTTTTGACGGTGAATTAGACAATCTTCCATTAGACTACCGTTGTTCATTTTATTTCCAACAAGATGGATGCCCAGCACATTATGCGGCAACGGTTAGACAATGGTTAGACCATCGTTTCCAGACCACTGGATTGGGAGACAAGGACCAGTCCAGTGGCCTCCTAGGAAGTCCAGATTTAACTATAATGGATTTTTTCTTATGGGGCCGATTGAAACAAATTGTTTATCGTACACCCATAATAAATGCCACGATATTAAAAAAAATTTAATCAGAAATAAAAAAAAAGTAGGGATTTTTTCAAAAAATTGGTATTAGAGACTGCCTCTTAATTTTGAAAAACTTTTCCTAGTGACTTTTTTTTCCAATTTCTCGAATAAATGCACTTTACTCTTGTATATTTTAATTTTTTTAATTTCTGAACACCCCTATAAAAAATGTTAAATGTTTCATCCCAATCTTATTTTTAGAAGTAGCAAAAATTTTTTATAAATATTTTTTATAAAAAATAAAATTTTTTTTTAAATTATTAATATTATAAAAAATATATATATATATATATATATATATATATATATATATATATATATATATATATATATATATATATAATATTTATAAGCCCGTGAAATTTTAGAGGGATCCCTTTTTCAGGATGTATACAGACGGTAGAGGACCTTCATTTAAAAATTTCATTTTTACGGGGATTAAAAAAAAGTACTATATCAAAGTTGTGATTTTTAAATGGGGCACCCTATTTTTTATCAATTTTGAATTTAGAGCAAAAATAAAGCCATGTTTAATAAAGGACCCATACCCCCAATTCCCCACCCTTTTTTGGGAAAAATTTGCAAATTTCTGATTTTGAAAACTTTAGTAAACAATTTTTTTCATCGTAAATATTTAAACTATAATTAAATTACCATAGCCAATATTTAGTAAACATACTATTACTACGATATGGTTTAACATTTTTATTAAAATATTATACAGGGTTTGGGCAAAAAATAATTTCTAATATTATGAATGTTCTTTTGCAAATAACCTCTTATTTTAAATGGAAAAAACCCCATATTTGACTATTTAATATTATGGAATTTTATTTCCAATTCATTGATATAGGGTTTGCCATACCTAAAACCATTACGTTTTTAATTATTTGAATTTTTTGTAGATCGGCATTTAACAGTGTATTCACTCCAATACTGGAACACTTTTCACTATAATAATAAATTATAAGAAATAGCAAAGCCAAACAAAAGGTATTAAACATTACAACAAAGTTAATTAACAATTAATGAAGAGGCTTTCATGCTTTGAATCAATATTGGAGTGGTTTTGGGTTTTTAAAAGCTGGGTGGGTCGGTCCAAAGTGAATTGTGGTAGTTGAGTGATTAAAGTAGTTGAAAAGTTAGGGAAGAAAACTTCCCGGACCACGGACCTAACCCGACCCATTCCAATATTAATTATTTAAACCATGATTTCAACAAAACAAACATTATCATTCCTGGCTCAATTTGGAAATGCTCAAAATGGAGTCCATTTACTTCTATGTAAGCACGAATCCTTTTTTTAAAGAGGTTTTACATGTTGTAGCATTTGGGGGTTATGTCTTGAATCTCGAATTCGTTGCTTCATATTTTCTGGAGTGGGTTGGAGGTACTTGGAAACACATTTTTAATATGCCCCCAAAAAAGTCTAAAAGGTGAGGTCTGGTGATCTTGCCCCAATTAGGTAGCTCCCCGACCAATCCACCTTTTTCTGCAAATTTCATTTAAAAACTCCTCACATTTCCGTGATGGGCAGGTGCACCCATCTAACTTTTCAGCCACATCTCCCGTCCCAGTCTCCAAGTGGACATCTTCCCAGTTCTGGCAAGTCGTCACGAAAACCTAAATTTTCCCCGTTTGTTACAATAAAGAAATGAGGACCTATTACTTTTGTGCCAATAACCCCTTTGGCCCCACGTTAATTGACCATCTTTGTTGGGATTTGTTGACCGTATCAAATGAGGATTTTCATCACTGTAATAATGGAAATTAGCCATTTACGCCATTATTGGGGGATTATTCGGAAAACATTAGACATCAAAAAATGTTCGTCTTCACCAAATTTATCCATCCCAAATAAAAAATCAATTCGCCTAGCAAAATCCCCATCGGAAAGAGCCTGATGTGCATTATGTGGTACGGATGATATTATACTTTTTGACAATTCGCCCCACTGTCGACAATGTTTGAATTTCATTTTTCTTCACGTTGGCCTCATATGGATTCTCCGTTATAGCACCAAGAACATCAAGTTTTTTTCTCCTCATTTCCAAGATGGTCCCCATGTCTGACTGTTTTTATGTACGCAAAGGTACCACTTCTTTTTAAAAGCCCCGCAACAATCTTTCTAAAACCCGCTTATCCGGTTTGGTTTTTTTTCCGGATTTTCTGAGCAAACCCTGGACGCAAAAACAATTTCCCCCCTCTGATTATTAAGTTTTATATTAATATTTCCCCTTAAGTTGTAACAGATTAACAAAGAATTGAACAAAAAACAAATAAATAGCTTAAAATAAATTTGTACTTAAATAAAAAGCAAAATAGTAATAACAATCGTAATTCTGTGCAAAGCCCCCCGTAGTTTAAAAATATTTTAATATGGTAATACTTTTACGTGTTAATGCACGCACTAGACAAAAGGGAAAATAATTAAAAAGTAACGGTTTTAAAGGCGAATCCTATATCAATGAATTGGTAATAAAATTCTTTTAATATTAAATAGTCAAATAAGGGGTTCTTTTTAAAATAAGAGAGTTATTTGCAAAAACGTCAAAATATTAGAAGTTATTTTTTGACTACCCTGTATAATATTTTAAAAAAATGTTAAACCATATCGTAGTAATATATGTTTACTAAATTTGGTATGGTAATTTAATTCTATTTTAAAAATATTTACGATGAAAAAATTGTTTTATAAATTCTAAAAATCCAAATTTGCAAATATTTCAAAAAGGGGTTTTGGGGTTTAGGATAAACCTTTATTAAACTTCTTTATTTTGCTCAGAATTCAAAACCGATAAAGGAAATAAAGGGGTCCCATTTAAAAAACAAAACTTTGATATGGTTTTTTTTTTTTAATCACCCTGTATAAATGCAAATATTTTTAAAAAAGGTCCTCACCATTTATACATCCTGAAAAAGAATTTTCTAAAAATTTTCATGGGTTTCGTATAAACCCGTGGCGGTTGGGGTCCCACCCGTATATATCATCTCAACCGAGAGTTGTGGTTAGTACTAAACATCTATTATTTTTGAAGTATATTATGTTTTAATTTTAAACTGTTAAAAAACGCACAAACATTTTAATTAAAACATTGTCTTTTTAAATTATGTTATTGCTAAAAATAAAATATATTTATTGTAGACATTGAAAAAAGCCAAACAAATCAAAACATTTGTCAATAAATTAATATAAAATAAAATTACAACAAAGGAAAGATTGATTTTTGCAACAGTTTGAATAAGTACTTTTTTTATAAGTAAAATAAGCAAAGGAATAAATTATTAAAATTATAAAAAATCCATTGGCGTAGAAATTAGGCTATTTTACTTTACAGTGTTTTATCTAACTACGCCAAGGTTGAATACATATATATATATATATATATATATATATATATATATATATATATATATATATATATATATATATATATATATATATATATATATATATATATATATATATAATATAAATTAATAAATTAAAAAAGTTATTTTTGGAAATATTTTAGGATCTGTTGTCTCTTTTATATAATTATAGAAAAAATAGAATTTTCATGTGACACATTCTGTATACTCAAAAGTTACACTCGACAACGTGAAATTTTATTGCAAACAAATAGGGTCCTATAAATTTTTTTAAATCGGTATCCCTAACTTTTTGTGTCAAATTTGACAGCTCTCATCTTGTATGCTTAATTTTTCGAGTAAAATTTTGTTATTTAATATCTTGCAAGCGTCAATCAAATGTCATATCTCAAGTTTGGGACATATTGTAAATATTTCTTTCATAAAAAAAGCAGAACTAAAGTTACTAGTTTCCGAGCATTTTTTCTAACAAGAACTTGTTGGTTTATTAAATTTACCCCAAGTTGGAGACTTACACTGTATAAGTCTATATAAATTAATAATAGATCTGTACACCGGTTTTCATTATCATAACCGTTTTGTTTAAGCTCAGCATCAACTAGATTTGCGCAAACTTATAGGTACGCTTAGTTGTTAGCACAGGACGACCTTTTGACAAATGATGCCATTAAACTTTTTAAAACATTAAAACGGTCACCTACATCGAGTTGTCTGTTGTCTGACGCCTGATTTAATCGTTCACATGCCATATTGGCCTTTACGGCAGTTAAAATTCTCTTTGGTTCGCTTTGTACTGAAAACAAGTCGACACCCCATAAATTCCGAGACTTCGTGGCCGAAACCCAAACGGAATCATTTCTTATTGTAAACCGAATAAAATTACTTAATATAGTTATTAGTATTTCTGTAGGTGCAATGCGAATACTAAAAAAAATCTGAAAAAATTATTAAGGATCAAAAATTAATGCTTTTTTTGTTAACCTTCTTTTATGGCCTTTCCACATTTTTAAGAGTGCATTTACGCTACACCTTAGGGGTCGGGCGAAAGGACGCGGAGACGGTGGGCGGAGACTAACAAACTCCCACTACCACAATTTTCGTATAGCCGCATTAAAATATTATATTTTATTTAGGTTCTTCCAAATTCGGTGTATCGATGCGATGTTGTTTCCGATTGCAAGCCTACAGGAGATAACGTTTTCGGTAACTATTTTTCACTTAAATGACATAAATTATACACCATTTTAAAGGTAAGGAAATAATCTATGCCTCTGCTGTAACGGATTTTTGAAATATCAGTCGAGTTAAGAGAAAATAGTATCTAAACATAACCGATTTTAGGGTGACTTTCACTCTAGGAAATATTCAAAACTAAATCCAAATTTAACAAACTATTACAGCAAAAGCCTAGATTTAAGTGTTGGCTTTCATATAGTTTTTAAAAATTGTCGATAACTTATACCGTTTTTGAGAAAAAACATTATGCCCCGAACCCCAAATTGGATCCAATTTTTGAGGCGCAAGTGGACTCTTAAATGAAAATGCAATTGTGCTACTTCAGCTTTCTCAGGGCTACAATAATGAAAATACAATTAGTAAAATGAGCTTGTTAATGTTAAAAAAAAATTAACAAAGAAAAATTATCCCTTTAACACTTAAAAAAATATATAACAATGTATTAGTAACAATCTACTTACTGCTCCCTGCATTTTAGTGGAAAACATCTTCATTATGTGAAAAACAGTTGGCATTTTTGTGTAATATATTTATTATTTGTTACATGTTTTTAATTACTTAACTTAAATAATTTTATTTTCACAAGATGTGGGTTCGTTTGAAGGTAGTAACTTTGATATGATGGCTTTAAAAGAAATAAGGAATGTTGTGTTTTTTTCATTAATCTGTTGCTAAAGATTACAACATTTCAGTTCAAGTTAACATAGGGTTAATAAATAAATAATTTAATAAGTAGATTGTTTCTAATACATTGTTGTATATTTTTTTAATTGTTAAGGAATTTTTTTTTTCAATATAAACAAGCTCATTTCACTAACTGTATTTCCAATATTGTAACCCTGAGAAAGAAAATAAAATTTTCGGTTTAGAAAAATAAAGAGATAACCCTTTCTAGGATTGATACATTGATATATATATATATATATATATATATATATATATATATATATATATATATATATATATATATATATATATATATATATATATATATATATATATATATATATATATATATATATATATATATATATATATATATATATCCCCACCCAAAAGGTTAACGGCCTTGGCTTTCCCCGGGTTATCCATTAATTTAATTTAGTACTTGGCGTCATACTGTATATTTTTTTAATGCTGGGGCACATACACTAAATAAACATAATTTGCTCTGAGAATATTCCACTGCATCAAATAAACGAAAATTTAATTGCCACATCCAAAGCGGCCGTTGAACAGCTTACTGTGACTTAACTTTATGGACCGTCAGCGAAATTCGCACCCTCCGCATTTTTCATTCTCGTAATAGGCATCGGAGTCTTAAAACCCATTTGCAAAGCAGATTTTAAAATTTAACACCTATCGGGAGGTTTACACAGTTTTCGTTTAAAAAAGCCCCATGAATAGTAGATTTTACACTTAATATCCTTTGCCAATATAATTTTTCCTTCGGCTATTAATTTCTTTGACGACAGCGCCGTAACGTCGGTTAAGCAAGCGCAGCCTACGATTAACCTATTTGACGTACTTTCTTTTTTCTGGACCAATTTCCTGTTTGATTCTTTTTTCCTTTTTTTTAGGGATAATCCTTGTGGGGCCCCTTTAACTATCTGTTTGCAATAAAAAAAGCCCCATCCTTCTTGGAAAAAAGGGGTTTTAAAAAAATAACAGGATGAAGTCTTCAAAAAAAATTTAAAAAACCCAGAGCCAGTTCTAAGACTATCAAAACAGGCGATGAAAACAACGATAGACAGATAATCTCTTCTTTTCTTTTTTTTCCGGGGGGCCGCCCATTTCCCCCAAGGGAGCGCAGCCTCTGTCCTAATCCCCCTCATTTTTTTTACCAATCCTCCCATTAGTCTTTTTCCCTTTTAAGGTCTGTATAACCGGGGACGGGGGGTTGATATTTCCCCCGTGGGCTCATTTTCGGGTTTCCCAAATAATGCCTTTTTTGTGATTCAACGTTTTAATTTTTCAGGTTTTGGGGGGGCTTTTTTCCCCCCCCGTCGCACATTCTGAGTTTTGGGGCCTTTTTGGGGAGCCTTGTGAAAAGGGGCCCCCTTTGGGGGCCCTTCTCTGTTAGACCCCACTGTTATGGGAAGAAGACCAAAATGGCCCCCAAAATAACATCTGGATCGTTGGCAGGGTTTTCCTGGTAAAAAAACATGTGGCTCCCCACCCAGCCAGTTCTCCTTCTCGGGGGCATTTTTTAAAAAAATAGGGGGGGATTTTGGGGTGGGCCCCTGTTTTCAAAAACATTAAAAAAAAATGGGCATACATAATGGGCCAAAACCCCCCGGGTGTGCGGAAGGAGAAAAAAAAACCCCACCATAAATGATTTTTAAAGGACTGACGAAAGAAGCCCTGAATGAATTGAGTTCGTCTTTAGCATGAACATCTTGTTACAGGTTAAAGACGCCTGTTTTTTGGCAGGTTAACGAAGGAGAGGTCACGGTTTTTTTAAAAATTTATCAGAAAAGCCCAAAATTTTTTTACCCCCCTTTGGGGGGGAATCATAAAAAAAAAGGGGTTTAAGGCTAATCAAAAAATTTTTAAAAAAATTTTCACCCCCTTTTTTTTTAAATATTGTTTGTTCGCTTTTCTTGGGGGAAATTTTTTTTTTGGGTTTATCTTTGATCTCTTTTAATCAAACTCATAACTTTTCACACTATTCCTTAATTGTTCAACTGAAATCCTTAAAATCACTGAAAAAAAATTTTTTTTTTTTAAAAAAAAAAAAAAAAAAAAAATTAATATTTTTTATATAAAATTTTTTATATATATATATATATATATATATATATATATATATATATATATATATATATTTTCCTCCTGGCTCTGATAAAACGTTGATGCAGTAATCTCGAGAGAGATGAGTCATGCTCTTTCCAAATATACGAAAATACGTGGAAATTCTTGGAAAAATAATAGTTTAATCCCGATATTTTCCAGACCGCGGGAAATTTACCCTCTACATAATGCCAGATCTTGGAAAAATGATATCTCTTAGGGTTGGATTGTTATAAAACCACTTTAAGTTAATTTACAGTATAGGATAAACTTAAAATATTACATATTTACTGTTGCTGATCAATAAAGCGTTTGAAAAATATCGTATTACTAATGTAAATCAGCAAATTAATGACGTAGAACTGAAGCTGACTATTTCGGACAACTGATTTCTATTCGGGATCGCCTTTGATTTTTATTTAATGACAATTAAAAGTGGAATAACCTTGTCAAATTCAACAACCGATTTCTGGCGCTTCTCATGACTCTTTCAAGCATAGCAGGCGTTATGTTGGCAATTTCTGGATGTTGGTCTTGAAATCTTAAAGGGTTCACATAAACACGGGATTATAAAAAACTCCATAGAAAAAAATTACAAGCGGATAAATCGGGAGATCGTGCGGGCCATTGTTAATCGCCCCTGCGCTGCCGCGCCAGAAATTGGTTTACTCAATGTATCGAGATGGGGGCGTCACCTACCTGATTTGCTCTTCAAAGCTATGTAAAACAAAACCAATACGTTTTATTAACTTTAAAAAAAAGAAAGTTATGCTGCCGCACCCTGTATAATAATAATTATAATTTCCAAAAAAAAACAGCGCTTTTATGTTTCTTCTTTCTGGAAAAACATCAAAAAGTTTCTAATAAAAATGCACTAATTTAACTGAAGAGAGTCAATAACTTTTACATTGTGTTCAAGCAAAATCAATTAGGTAACCTAATTTGGCGTTATTGAGCAGGCGGGAGGATTCGCCGAAGCTAATGAAAATACTTTTAAATTTGACAATTTGTGCGTACCAAAATCGAAGTTGTATAACCCAAATTAAACGTAATTTAGCTGGTGACTGTCACCGAGTGTCATTAAACAGGACGAGTTGAAATAGTTCTAGCGTAAATAACACTATAATTATGAGAATGTGTATACTACTTATGTGTTTTGGGGACTTTAAATGTTTTCCAAAAAAAGACGGTTTTTTTGGCAAACCTTTGGGGTGTACTGCATTGTAAATAGTCCGAGAGCTAGTGAACAATTTTGTGTTGAAGGACCCTGCTAAATAACATTCATATCTTGAGATGGTGATCCCCTCTTCATTTTCCCGTCTTGATTTAACGTGAGCAAAGAGCGGTTTTGTGCCTAATCTCTTAATGGTATGTATCTGTTTCCCTCTCGTATTTCAATAGTCCAGAGTAGTGACTAATTTTGTGTTTTGATCGTGTGTACAAACGTTTGCGAAGTCTTTTCCTACTTTGTCCAAATAGTTCTTCCTTCGTTCTTTTGGATGGGCCTCTTATGAAGCATTTTCCATGTCTTATTCTACTGAGGTTTCCCCAGTATTCTTTGTGTTTGTTTCGGATCCATTTCCTGGTTGCATATTCAGTAACAGCAGACGTGCTAAATTTTTGAATTTCTCCGAATCGGCAGATACAGTAACGGCAGACGGTTTAGGTCTAGAACGTTTGCTGTTTCTTACCTTCAGATAATTTTCAATTAGATAAGACTGAGGTTAAAAACATAATAATGTAGTTAATACTGAGGAAAAAAATACCTTTTTGATTTTGTCATAAATTTATAATTGATTAAAAAATAACAAACCACCGTAAACTTATCACCCACGCCTTTATTTCTGTTAAATCATTATTTTAGAGAATGGGGTGCTTTAGACTTTTTTTTGGTAAGCTTTTAATTTTTTTCCCTGCTGAGAAATATTTTTTGCCACCCAAAGCCGATTTTCTTCCAGCTGCACTTGTTGGCTACACATTTATCTTTTTCCCTTTTTGTATACCTAGACGTTTTAATTTGGGAGTTGTTTTATGATACTTAAAGAGATTTATGCAACCCTGGTATAAAGAAATTATTACTTTAAATTTCTTGTTAATATAGTTTAGTAAAAATCCATTTTGTACATTAGCTAACACGTAAAAATGGTAACACGACTCAGTATGTAGTACATCTGCTGTGTCAAGTCAAAACCGCGGCCGCGAAATCCGAAAAGAACCGAAGCCGCTGAAAGTCTAGCACGTCTACTGTTACTTAATATGCTTCCTGGTTTGGCCTCGTGCTGTGGTTTTGGTCACTTCAAAGGCAGGTTCTGGTCCAAAGTAGGGTGTGGATGATCTCTGTCTCGCTAGCTCATCCGCTTTTTCGTTGCCTTCTATTCCCGAATATCCTGGTACCCACAAGAGAAATACTCTGTTGCGTTCTCCCAAGACTTCCAGTTCTTTTTGGCATTCCCATGTCAGCTTGGACGTTACCTTGGGGTTTACTAGTGCCCCCAATGACGCTTGGCTGTCTGTTAGTATGCAGATTCGCTTATTTTAATAAGCCCTGAAATACAGAACTGTGTGTTCCTAGTGGAATGGAGAATTGTGAATTCCTCATTTCACTGTACCCGCCCGCTCCAGTTCCCTTCTCGGTTTTGGAACCATCCGTATACCAGATAATGTCTGCAACCGTGTCGGGGAGATCTTTTTGCTGCCACTCACTTCGATCTGAAATTTTTACCTCGAAATTTTTGTTAAATGAGTATTGGTGGATCATCTAATCTGTTCTCTCGTCTAGGATGTTGCCGCCAACCTGACTTTTTATGTTGTTGTGTCCCAAACTAGCGTAGACACCATTGGTTTTTGTTGCAGTCGAAAGTAGCTCATTCTTGCCTCTCCCATCACTATAAGGTTAAGTGGTGGAAGGTCTAAAAGACACTCCATGGCTGCTGTTGGGGTTGTTTCAATTGCTCCTGTTATAGTTAAGCAAGCAAGTCTCTGTACCTTGGCCAGTTCTGTAACAGCAGTTAGTTCTTTGTCGCATTGAGCGCGTCTGATTAACATAAGAGTCATCTCCGCTTTCTTTCTTATTTTCTGAAGATGATGGTTCCAGGTAACTTTAGAGTCTAGGATGACACCCAAATATTTCACCTCTCTTACAATCTTGATTGTTTCACCTCGTAGGATCAGCGGTCCTAAGCCCTCTAGATTTCTCCTTTTGGTGAAGGCAACTATGGCTGCTTTAGAAGGGTTTATGTTTAGTCCCTCCTTTCTCGTCCATCTGGTATCTGCGTTTAGGGCTTGTTGCATTTTATCCCCAACAGTATTGTTACATTTTTCTTGGGCCGTAATGACGAGATCGTCTACATATTCCAATGTAGCCTTCAAGTTGAAGGACATTTAGTAGGTCGTCCATGACAAGGTTCCATAGCAGTGGGGACAAAACTGAAGAATTGAAGTATATACTGATTTCTCTTAAGCATGCAGTCTATCCACCTGCAACTTGTTGCGTCGATCCCTCTGCGCCTCGACGCGTTTGAGATAGATGTTAGGGACATGTTGTCAAACGCTCCTTCTATATCCAGGAAGGCACACATTAGTACCTCCTTGTATTTGAGAGCATATTCGGCTTTTTCTACAAGCTCATGTAATGCTGTTTCTGTGGACTTACCTGCTGTGTATGCATGTATGTCCTTGTGAAGGGGTCTGTTCGTAAGTGCATTCTCCCTGATGTGCCTATCCAGCAACTTTTCTAGGGTCTTTAGCACAAACGACATTAGATTTATTGGTCTTAAAGCTTTTGCCTCATCCTGTCCGGTTTTCCCAGGTTTGGGGATGAATGCTACTCTGATTACTCTCCAGGTTGTTGGGATATTTTTAAGTTATTCGACATGCACAATTGATTATTATCAAAAAACTTTTTTTTAACTATCTCAATAACAAAAACAAATCCTATCTGTATCAAACTTTTTTGACCACGCTGTATATATTTATTTCAGAATTAATTTGGTAGTAAAATTAACAAACATGCTTTCATAAATAAAATACGTTACATAGGATTACCATAATACTCTAGGACGTATACGGAATAATTTAAGTTATAGTAGAGTGTAATTCACTATTTAGTTTAATATTAGAGCTATTCATGTCGGTGCGGTTTAGAATTATAAACTTGGGACACCATGTAGTTTATTATTCATTGTTCCCCCGATGCATGCACAATGTACCCATAACATCCCGTTTGTTGGAACGTAACAGTTAAGTACACAATATTTGTTCATTTGTTGTTTTCATTAGTCAAAAAGTAAAGAATTTGTTTTGTAAACTTGGTAACTAGTGCTATATGAGTTGCCCCAGATAAACGCATGATCGCTCACAGGTGACACTGTTACCGCCTAATAAAAATAACATAGTATATTTGCTGAACGTACCTTCTGATCATAAAGTACCCTGAATTTTATAATAAAGCGAAAATAGTATGATTATTATTTGTTAATATTTTTCTTCCCCTGAAAGTAATCTCCACTGCAAGCAATACTCAATATTTAAACGTTTCATCCAATCCTCAAAACACATTTAGAAATCGTCTTCTGCTCCTACTGCGAATTCTCCTTTATCTCCTCAATCGTTTCAATACGCTTTTCTGGTAACTGGGAATAGAAACAAGTCACAAGTAGTCATGTCTGGTGAATACGGAGCTTGTGGAACGGTATAAACGTTGTGATTAGTAAAATAATTTATATAATTTCCTAACTTGAAGTAAATGAAAGCCAATTAAAAAGAATAGTCACAATTTGATAGTTTTGGAGAAATGCTTGGATAAACAATACATACACATAAACATACACCACATGGCCGTATCTGGACAATGGTAAGGCCCAGAGGTTCTGGAAAAAAATCTGTATAAATAAAATGGACCAGAGAAATGGCTGAAAAGTTCGTAATTTGACCGCCAGGGGGCGTCACTGGTTCCGGATATATTATTACATAAATATAAACAATGCTTTAGCCTCCCTCTCCCTTATTATGACCGAAAAAATGTCACAAGCAAAATGATGCGGAATCACCCAGGCTATCAAATGATGTTTTCAAAATTATAGCTCGTCGTCTAACTTTCGTGACTTTCATGTTTTTTTTTTAATCCAGTTAAAATAATTCTCAGCGATATCTATTGCCCTCTTTATTTATAAGGAAATAAAAATATATATATATATATATATATATATATATATATATATATATATATATATATATATATATATATATATATATATATATATATATATATATATATATATATCAAGTTTAACCTTTTCAAAAGTGAGACACTTGTCAATCTGTTATTAAAAAAATCACAAGAAAATGGAGTTCACTAACGAAGGATACGGTGATATTGTTTATGTGTAAGGGTATAACATAATTATTATTAAGCATGTGCACCAAAGTGTCTAACTTTTGACAACGATCAAACTTGATTTCATATGACGTAATAGTTTGAAAGCGCAAACTAAGATTAGCAACACCCACAATGTGATTTAAATTTTTTTTCCAAAACTTTATAGTGAAACATCTTGGAAACAAAGGAAAATTTGCAAAAAAAGTATTCTTGGTTTTCGATTCAGAATTAAAAAAATTATTTGGGATTTCATTTTCGCCTCTACTACCAATCACCCTGTATATATATATATATATATATATATATATATATATATATATATATATATATATATATATATATATATATATATATATATATATATATATATATATATATATATATTTATTATTATTATTATTATTATTATTATTCATAAAAAGTTCTGTATGTTCTAAAATCTAAATGGAATAAACAAATATCAAATTTTATCAATTTTATACGAGGTGTGTCAAAAGATATTAATTTTGCTAAAGAGTACCTTCATATTTCAGAATATCGAAAATTGTTAAAGTAAAAAATAAAGCTTAAATATGCAATTACATCCTTTTAATTGACATTTTTTTTTACAAATTTTGCTGGCATTTCTACTGAATTTCTATCAAATTTCGCTAACTACAACTGATGTTTTAAATGCCACTGTCAAATATTTCTTGTCAAAGCATTCTAGATTATAGGTACGTTAATTATTACTCTCTGATATTTCTTGTCAGAGCAATCTAGATTACATGTACAATAATTACAGTTAAATTTTCGTTGTTCAAGTAAAGATTTTTTGAGAAATATATTATAAATTAATGCAACTGCATGATTAAACGTGATTTTTAATTTCGATCAACTTTTTATAATAAGAATTTTCGATATTAATACTATAAAGGTACTTTACCCTTGACTAAAATTCGTATTTTTTGACTTATCTTGTATAGGATTTAAAAAATTTAGAACATGCAAAACTTTTTATGAGAAATAAATGTTTTCGTAAAATTAATAATAAAAAAGTTTCCCATATGTTGCCAACTTAAGTAGACACACTGTATATATATATATATATATATATATATATATATATATATATATATATATATATATATATATATATATATATATATATATATATATATATATATGCTTAAAAAGTTCTTTTGTACTAACAAAAAAAAGAAATTTTCTCTTGCCGGCTTTATCAAAAAACAAAGTTAGCAACGGTGGAATGATAGTAAATATTCATAAATGGTTAATTTAATTTTCCCACTTTTTACGGGACAAAGATAAACTTTTGTTGTTTATGTTCCCAGCCGACCACTATTTTTGATTTTAATTTCATGTAAGCAAAACAGTCTGTGAAAATAAACAGTGTTAAAACACTTTTACTTCGTGTCGTTTTATTTTGACATTATACAGTGTGTTTAAAAAAGGCGCGATGATTTCTCGGGTCATTCTATGAAAAAAAAATCCTATAACATATACCCGGAAATGTATTGTTTCTAAGATACAGGGTGTCAATTTTTTTTACCGGTTTTAGGAACATTATTTAAATATTTTTTGACCAATATTTTTTGACCACTAGAACATGTTGAACGTGACTTTTCTGCAATGTTGTCCACACTTTATTTTTGACTTAAACCGACCTGACCTGCAATCACCTGAGTACTTGTTGTTGGACCTTCCCGTTAAGATTTAAAACTTGTTCTTCCCTTTGCAAATTTTCAGGATTTCTCGGACTTCCTGCATGCCCTCCACGATGCTCTTGCAAATCGCCAGTATCCCTAGCACGTTAAACGAGGTTAATAAAACACCTGGGTCCTCGAAACAGTGGCCGCAGATTGACGACACTCTCCATAAATAAGCAACATATTCACGTTTTCATTGTTTTCGTATTGTCCATTTTCGCTATTTAACAATGATTTAAAATCAGCCCTCGCCTCGTCCGGTAAAAGCAAAGCGACTGATTCATAATGCGTGATTACCAAGGCAAAAAATAAACGTAAATAAGAAATAAACTATCTTTTTATACCCAGGCCCGCACTGGACAGATTTTCAAATAAATTTATGTAGCTTTGTTATTTTTGGATTTTTGAAAAAAATATATTTAAAAAAGTTGCTTATTTTAACGAGTTTTATACACAATTTAAAAAAAGCCTTAACTTAGGAATCATTGTGATGTATCTCATAAACAAAGCGCGAAAGGACAAAAATTCAAAAGACAAAAAAGTTGTATTTTTAGTTGCTTCATCTCAAAAAATATCAAAATGAGTGGGGTACATTTATTATCACTAAATTTCAATAACGTGTCTCTTCCCTGCGACGCCAATAAACTTAATAAATTAATTCTAATAAGACCCCTTATTACTTTAAATATTACTACAAAATTTTAAATAAATCGGGTAAAAAATATTTCATATTATGTTAATCCGTTATTTAAAAAAAATAACACCCTGTATCTAGGAAACAATATATATCCGGATCTATATAATTATAGGATTTTTTTTAACGAGCTGAGATTCACCTTCTTAAATTCCGCCGCGGTTTTTTAAACCTGTATAATTATTAAATTAAACCATTAAAATTTGTTAAAATATGGGTTGCAGAGTAACTACAACACTTTTAAAAGTAACCTAGCAACAATGATCTATAAATTTTTTATTGAAATGAAATAAAAAAGCTTTTATTTTATGTAGGCATTGTTTATTTATTGGTTAGCTAATAAAAATAAAATCTTGATTCCAAAGTTTTAATTTTAACTACCGATAACATTATACTGTTCTAAATATAATTTTTATTTATTTAAACAGCTCTTAAATATACCTATAATGGCTGTTAAAAAAGTTTTAGTGGTTTTTTTTCAGTTTAGTATACCTTGCTCTGTAGGGTGTTTTCTAATTTTGTACACTCGCGTTTTGTACACTTCATAACTTTACCTGAAATATTTTCGTTTTGTACACTAAATTATTTAATCAATTTTATGCTTCTCGTTCCGTACACCGACCATTGTGACGGCCCAAATAACCAACCAAATAAATACCACATTAAAAATTCTTTATATTTTGTTAATAACCGCTACGTAAGAATAATTTAGACAAATTCAAAAGCCCTCACTCCTGGTCGGTCATGGTTAGTTCTGGTTAGTAAAAGCGGCTTTTTATTATTCCCAATTATATTTCAGACGTGATAGATCACCAACAGTAAAACAGAAAACTTTTCCGTTTAGGTAGATAGTTAATTTCTTCTTTATAAATATATAAACTCCCGGACAAAAAAAACCGGCACCCTGGATTTTTTGCTAAGTTTGATACTTTATAACTTTTTTGTTTTTAATCCGATTTTTACAATTCTTCTGCCATTTTATAAATAAGTTTTTTCAATGATGGGTCATGTTCGATAGGGCGCTATTATACCGGGTGAATCAATGTGTGTTTTTTTGACCTAAGTTTTAAACACCCTGTAGAGATATTGGGGCTGTTATTTTTAATACTGACAATTTTTTGATAAAGTTACATGTAGTCCTAAAATTTTTTTTTTGACTCATTTCGTTATCTCTAGTTTTAGAAGAGATACGATGTTTTTAATAAAACTCGGTTTTTAAAGGCATTTTTAGAGATAATTAAATTAAAACAATACTAAAGTAAAAAAAAAAAATAGTAACATGTATGACCTCCTCTAGCTTCAATAACGGCGCGCATTCTGCTAGGTAAGGAGTGAATAAGTGTGATGATTCTTTCTTAGGGAATTAAATTATATTCTTGGGAAAGTGCTATCCGTAGCTCTTGTAAAGTGTCTGGCTGCATAGGGCGACGACGAACAGCTCTTTTCAACTGATCCCAAAAATGTTCAATTGGATTCAAATCCGGACTACATGCAGGCCAGTCTAACCGTCGAATGCCAACCTCATCTAAATATTCATTTACCACCCGTGCAACATGTGGCCCAGCATTATCATGCATTAGTATAAATTGTTCACCGATAGGGAGCAAATAGAACTATTGCCTCTTAAAGAATATTTTCAATGTATCGATGTGCATTTAGTGCTCAATTATCCACAAATATGAGTTCAGTTCGTGCATCAGTCGAAATACCCGCCCACACCATAGCGGAACCACCTTGATAGGATGTTAGCTCTGTTATGGTGCATTCGGCAAATCTTTCATTTGGTCTTCTATATACACGCTCACGACCATCCGGCGACCGAAGACACACCCTCGACTCGTCTGTGAAGAGAACATTACTCCACTGGTCCACAGTCCAGTTTAAATGTTCTCTGGCAAATCGTAACCGTTCTCGTCGATGATGCCGAAGTAATCTTGGTTTTTTTGCCGGCCTACGTAAACAGAGCTCAGCTTCGTTTAACCTCCTTCGAACCGTTTTGTCACTAATATTGACACCACGTATCATTCGCAACTCATTTTTTAAAGTCACGGAAGTTGCCCTTCGGTTTCTTAAAGATCTTACCACAAGGAAGCGATCGTCAGCTGCAGTCGTTTTTCTCTTTCTACCAAGTCCTTGCCGTCTAGTAAAATTTCCTGTTTCCAAGTACCTATTCCAAGCATCTTGAACTGTGGCCCCTGGAAATCCCAACGTACGAGCTACATAACTTTTATTATAACCCTCCTCTATTAGAGCAACAATTTTTGCTACGTCTGTTATAGTTAACACCATGCTGACACCAATAACTATTATAACAATTTTAAGGGCTGTCACTGTCTAATACTTATAACAATTACATAAGTTGATTTGATTTAAAAATGACTTGTGATCTAATAAAATATCGTAATCTGCAGAGTTTTATTAAAAACACCGTATCTCTTCTAAAACTAGAGATAACAAAATGAGTCAAAAAAGAAAATGTTAGGACTACATGTAACTTTGTCAAAAAATTGTCAGTATTAAAAATAACAGCCCCAATATCTCCACAGGGTGTTTAAAACTTAGGTAAAAAAACACACATTGATTCACCCGGTATAATAGCGCCCTATCGAACATGACCCATCATTGAAGAAATTCAACACATTCCCAATTAAATTATCTATAAAATGGCAAAAAAATTGTAAAAATCGGATTAAAAACAAAAAAGTTATAAAGTATCAAACTTAGCAAAAAATCCAGGGTGCCGGTTTTTTTTGTCCGGGAGTTTATAATATATATATATATATATATATATATATATATATATATATATATATATATATATATATATATATATATATATATATATATATATATATATATATATATATATATATATATATATATATATATATATATATATATATATATATATATATATATATATATATATATATATATATATATATATATATATATATATATATATATATATATATATATATATATATATATATAATATATATATATATAAATATGTACGAGAAAGGTTGAAAAAACTTTTTATTTTATTTTATCGAGAAAAGCTACTCTTGATAAAATTTTGCTATTTAAAAGTAAGATTGGGATGGAAACATTTAACATATTTTATCGCGGTGTTTAGAAAATTGAAAAACTTAAAATGGTACAAGAGTAAAGTGATTTATTTGAAGATATGGAAATAAGTTACTAGGAAAAGTTGTTCAAAATTAAAAGATAGCCTCTAATACCAATATTTGAAAAATCGGGCTTCTTTTATTTTTGTGAATAAATTTATTTTAATATCGATTTAAATTTTAATATCAATTTATTATCAAATTTTTGCTGTTAAGTAAGCATTTAAAGCTGACGTTACTGCGGCTTATATTAAGCAAAGTATCAATAAAGCTTGTCACTATCAACGCTATAGTACAAAATTTTGAATTAGTTAATTGATAATAAAATTTTAATCACAAATAAATAAAAAGTGGCCGATTTTTCGAAAATGGGATTAGAACTTCTTTACGTTTGAACAACTTTTTAGTAACGTATTCCATATCTTTGCAAATAAATGCACTTTATTAGTACATTTAAGTTTTCAATTTTCTGAACACCGCGTATAAAATATGTTTAATGTTCATCCCAATCTTACTCAAGAAGCAGAAATTTTTATTACAAGTAACTTTTTCGATAAAATTAAAAATAAAGAAGTTTTCCTATTCACACCTTCCGTGGAACACCAGTACGTCCACGGAAAGGTGTTGATAGTAAAACTTCTTTATTTTTATTTCATCAAAAACGCTTTCTTAAAATTTTGCTACTTCTTAGAGTAAGATTGGAAAAGAAACATTTAACAAATTTTATACGTGGTATTCAGAAAATTGAAAAAAACTTTAAATGGTTCAAGAGTAAAGTGCATTTAATTGAGAAGATATGGAAATAAGTTACCAGGAAAAGTTGTTTAAAAGTAAAAGATATTTCCTAATGTCATTTTTCAAAAAATCGGCCTACTTTTATTAATTTGTGATAAAAATTATTTTAATATTATCTAATTCAAATTAACAACTCTTATTGTACTAGTAGGTTGATAGTGACAAGCTGTATTGACATTTCGCTTTTATAATTTATTAGCCGCAGAAACGTGAGCTTACTTAACAGTAAAAAATTTGATAAAATTAATTTTAAAAAATTTAAATTGGTATTAAAATAAATTTAATCACAAATAAATAAAAGTAGGCCGATTTTTTTGAAATTGGTATTAGGACTACCTTTAATTTTGAACAACTTTCCTAGTAAGTTATTTCCATATCTTCACAAATAAATGCACTTTACTCTTGTACCATTTTAAGTTTTTTCAATTTTCGAACAGCGTATAAAATATGTCAAATGTTTCTATTCCAATCTTACTCTAAAAGTAGCAAAATTTTTATCAAGAGTAGCTTTTTTCGATAAAATCAAAAATAAAAAGTTTTTCTCTTCAACACCTTTTCCGTGGACATACTATATATATATATATATATATATATATATATATATATATATATATATATATATATATATATATATATATATATATATATATATATATATATATATATATATATATATATATATATATATATAATATATATATATATATATATTAATTTTCACACATCTTTTTAATAGTATTATTTTCTATATGAACCTATATGAAACTTCCGAAACTTTTTTGAAAAAATAATTTTATCGAACCGATGCTGCAGTTCTTGCCCATTGGGAAGTCTCTCTGCGACCTTTCTGGAAGAATTTAGTGTACATCGGCCATTTTGAACAATTAAAAAATAATACATTAAAATTGTATTATATTAATGTTTGAATAAACCAGATGCCAATTTTCAAAAATATCCAATTATTCTTTTATTAAAAAAATTATTAAAATCAAGCAAAATTTATGGGTTTACAAGTATCTTCCTTCTTAAAATGGTTATGGCAGAATTTTTACGTCAAATTTATTCTTATTATGGGGTATATAAACATTATTTCAAAACTTCTAAGTAAAAACTTTAAAACGTCAAAACTTTTACAATGCCCTATTAATTGGAGATCAATAGTTTCTCCGAGCTTTATTGAAAAAGCTTCGGTATCAGCGCAACAGACTATTCTCATATTCAAGAGTACACTTTTATTTTACAAAAGTTCATCGGAAAAATTAATTTTGAAGAAAGAAGACGAGAAAAATGTCTGTGTAAACTTTTGACAGATTTTACATATCACCATAATCAAGTAAAGCGAACTTGCATGAAACTTTATGTTTTAGTCTTACAGGGATATAAAACATCTTGCGACACTGACAAAGTATTGTTTAGTTAGGTCCCGATATGTTAAAAATGCCTTAAAACACATAAAAGTATGAATTCTATAAGTCAGTATTTGTAATTTTTGTTTCTGTTTATGGAGGATTTTTTTTCTTTAAAACAGTCCACAAGAGCTTGTATAAAGCCTAAGTACTAGCTCAAGTAGCTACTTGGGCTGGTACTGAGGCTTGTGAATGCGTATGTATGCGGATTATGACCATTCTTTTTTTTATTAGCTTACATTTCCTCCAGCTTAGGGAACAGTAAAGATTTTATCAAAATTGGTTCAGTGGTTTTTATTATTTATGATATATTATATATATATATATATATATATATATATATATATATATATATATATATATATATATATATATATATATATATATATATATATATATCAGTCAAATGGAATAAATTCAATAACAAATAAATGGGGGCGTGTTCCAAAAAACACTCGGACACCTCTATTGGTATTTTTAGTTGCGCATTTTTTTAGTAAAAAGTTTTTATACAAGGTGTGTCTTGTAACAGTGGCCAATACTAACTTTCCTAATTTAAATACAACGCCCTGTATATTATTCAATTTTTGGACGCTCTAGAACATTCTAGACATATTTCATGTACAATGTCCTATACCTATCTTCAACTGTTTTGGAAATATTAGGTGCTTTAGATTTATTGTCTTTGCATGCTTGCTACTTACTTAAGGGTTACTCTGCGGGCATATACCTACTAGAGGCAACCTTGTAAACAAGCGTGCGAGAGAGAAGGAAGGATAGGTGTATAACCTCTTTCTCTCTTTCTTGATTTGTCGGCGGTGTATATACCCCTACGCGAAGCAAGAGAGAAATCTTATACATCTATTCTTCTTTTTATCTTGCACGCTTGTCAACACAGCTGAGCGGCAAGGTTGCCGCATATATATATATATATATATATATATATATATATATATATATATATATATATATATATATATATATATATATATATATATAATATATATATATAATATATATATATTATATATAATATATAATATTTGATAGAGTCGGTTTAATTTTTTTTAAATTCCCTTTTTATTTCAAAAGTGTATCCGTCAAATTTATGCAAACTGTGTATTATAGCGAAATCCATCTCTGAAAGTTGACAAGCTATTATTTTGAAGAAAATCGCTTTCTGGACCTCAATTTTGCGACTTAGAAATTTTCACGACTATCAAATCCTTCCGAGAAGAAATACAACATGAGGTTTAATATATTATAAATTGCTTTCAGACTTGTATTGAAAAATTTATATTTTATGTGTTTCTTTCAATGCTAAGAATAGTGTCTCTTTTACTTTAATAGTACAAGATGGAGCTTTATGAATTTACTAGTTTTTTGTTTAGTTTTCCATGATTTTATGAATTTCATTTCAATTTTAAAGATATTATATATATATATATATATATATATATATATATATATATATATATATATATATATATATATATATATATATGACAAAATTTTAAATATGTTAAAGTATCAGCAAGATAAACATGGATTATAAAATAGATTTTTCTAACATTTTAAGTCGTACCTGATTCATGTTTACTATTTATTACATTTTTGTTTCAGATATTTGAAGATCATTATTTTTTTTCTCATAGTGGAGTAGTAAAACGTTCGTTATCTCCGAATTTGGAAAAAAGAGTACGGTTAGCTGTGGATACTCGAGTCTCTTGGTCGGCCCAGCAAAAGGCCAAGAAAAGAGTCAAAAGAGACCTGAAACTTCAAGACTCTGATCCAAAATGGCCCAATATGTGGTATTTGGTAAGATATATTTTTAATTTTATATCGACACTATCGACATTTTCATCAGGAATGATTAAATAGTTAGTGAAACACTGTATTATTAAAACTATTACGCTTTTTGCCGGCAATACATGTACTGACTAGTCATTCCAGAAACGTATCCCTTTAATCATTTTCTCTGTTCTGGACCAGAAGATAAAATATTTTATAAATTCAATTTAATCTTGTAGCGTTCTGCTAGAATAACTAGAAACAAGGGTATTGATTTATCTAATAATTCTGAAGATAGGAATTAAAATAGATTTCAGCGCTTCACCTCTTATTTTAATGACAGGCTGATAATGATGACATTGTTATCGTTTGTGCATTTTACTTATAATTTTACATAAAGTTTATATAAAGTAAAGGGAACATAAAAATCGATTTAACACATTTTCACAAGTCCTAAAATTGCTCACAAATACTTAGACTGATCGTACAGACAGACTCGTGTATAGATTGGTACATGATGTTTTTGAGTCTACGTTTTTTTGGAGCGTAAGAATAAACACATTTTATTGTATATCGAAGGGGGTTCTCTGGTTTGATATGTTCAAAAAATCGTTTTTTTTGCATAAATTGTTTTCTTAACATGTCTAGAATATGGTGCTAAAGTAATTTTTCAAAATTCGAAGCCATTATTAAGATACAGCAGTAAGAAGAGGCAGGTGTTCGGAGCGCTTAGAGTTCTGTCGGCTTGATACCTGAGACCCTTCTTTACAAATGTATGCTTATACAAGTGCAGACAAGTTTAAACAAGTTTAGGAAAAAATGGTGTAGTTATTTACGTTGTGAAATTTATTTTAGTCTGGTATCGCAGATAAATGCAGGATTTTTATAGTATATCTGTTGGGGAGACCGGTGCTGGTTGTTACAGAGGTAGGCAATTACAGCGGCAATAGTGGCCAAACGGAAAGAGATAGATTAAAGGTATGTTTCCTTCCACGCGGCCGCTGCATGCGACTAACGCACTACGTTAGCCGCAAAGCACTCCTATTCATGTTTTTAAATCTGCCTGGTTTGTTCCAAGCGGCCGTCGTATGCGTCCGCTGTCAACGACTGCGACTGATGCGACTGGACTGCTGAAGAAGCAGTGTAGCCGCAGTCGTGTCTGCGACTGATATTTTGTTTGTGTTGTTTTGTGTGGAATGTCTGGTGTTTTTTTAATTGTTAAAAATTAAAACTTTATTTTATAAATGGGGTTCTGGATTTTTTATTACGTATTTTAAGAGCTTTTAAGATCCCAAATCCAATGATGTTTCGCACTTATTCAAAAAAATCAGTTTAATGATTTCCTAAGATCCTGCCAAAAATATATTGTCTGACTCTCTCTAACATATGGTTTTCTATGAAAATTGCCATTAATATAAATTTTTCGAATAAGTGCAAAACATTATTGGTTTTGGGAACTTTATAGCCCCTAAAATATATAATAAAAAAATCCAGGCCCGTATTAAAAAAAAAGATGATGGCAGCTCAAAGACGAAACGTCGGTGTATAAATCTAATAACACTATCTTGTAGAACAGAAAAAGTAGCAATGGAAATGTAAAAGTTATTTTGTTACATCCATTCATATAAAGTTATAAAAAAATAAAAACGAAATCGCGAATAATCGGTTTTTTCCAAAAGTAAGTATTTTAAAATTTTAAAGTTCTAAGGTGGCATTTTGATTAGCATCATATTGCGCAACTTTGCCATCATTTAACCGACCTCGTATCTTTTCAAGTTTCCCAGATCCTAATGATAAGACTCGAATTTGGTACACCCTGTACAGATTTACCTTAATACAATGGCTAATTTTTCCTTTGGGGTTATTGGATATTCAACTTTGTTGTCTGGCTCGGACTTTGTATCGTCTTTTATTAAGTCAAGAATAAAAGTAAACTCCGCTTTATTCAGTCCAAAATATTTTCTAAATTTTACTTCATCCTGTTGCAGATGTCGATTTATTAATGTAGTATAACAACCCTCATCGCGTCTTTGCTGAAATATTGGATTTATAGGGGCGTTGCTATGTTTCAGGTTGGCTAATTGTAATAGTATTTCGTCATCCTTTTTTTTCTTCTAATAATAAATATATTGCTAGATCATCCATCACGACTTTTACCAAAGATTATTCCCTTTACACTCATAATTTTGCTATCGCGAGTTTGAGCCGCGGTCCCAAGAAACCACCTGATTAAACGGCGGCCGCATGCGTTAGTCGCATTGCGTTAGTCGCATGCGACGGCCGCGTGGAAGGAACCACACCTTAACTCTTAAAAGAGACAAAGGATCACGCTACCATTGACCCTCACGCCGCGCGACCACATTGGCCCTGATATTCGTGTGTAAGGAGTACGTGCACGCAGTTGTAAACAATGCAGTTTAGTAACTTTTTTGTTTTTTAGTAATATTGGTCCAAAATCTGTTGCCTGTAGAAGGTAAAATGTATTTTGGGTAAAATCTATGCCCTAATACTTTCTCTGTGCAATAAATGTACATTCATACACTTACATTCGTTATCGTTACATTTACTGTGTAACCTTGAAAGGTTAGTTTTGGTATTGGGGCTAAAAGTAACATTTGCTCGGGGTAGGTTGTGGCATGTAACAAACAGCCCCGTAATATTTTTTTTATGACTGACAACTTAAACACATAAATTTGTTGCCAGTGAAAAATGAATTGGCGCTGGAACAAAGCAAGAAAAAGGTTAATATATTTAAAAGAGAAAAAGTAACTAAAGATGAAAAGGTGACCAAAAATGATGGAAGAAAAACAGATAAAAAAGCAAAAAAGATTTCTGTAAAGAGAAAGGAGTTACAGAACTTTGATAAAGAAAGTGTAAAAAATGACTATTTTTGTCTGATGTGTTGCGAGCTATTTGACCAGAGTTAAGTTGGTGAGGAATGGGTACAATATATGTGTTCACATGTGAAATGTCCCAAAGGAAATGTTCTGTTCTATACTTGTTTGAATTGTCAGAGTGATTGTTTAGAATATAGTAACTGAACGACATTATTTAGTTCTTTAGAGTCTGATTGGTTCTGATTTTTGTTTTAAGCGCAAAGATGCTAAGCTGATTGTTTTTTGTTTTTTTTTTAAGGAAGTTTAATTTTTATTTTAAACGCAAAGATGCAAAGCTGATGATTTTTTGTTTTTGTGTAAGAGAAGTAATAATTATTAATTGATACTGTAATTTATGTGCTTGTTTTTTAGTGTGACTTTTTACCCTTTGTGCTGTAACAATCAGCCCCTGAGGTAGGGTTGAAAGTGACACGCCTCTTTTCTTAGAATTCTTTCAATGATTCCAATTCTAATAGTCTGTTATGTAAAATTATGTTTAAATTTAAATCTTAAATAGTTACTTCATCAAAGAAACTCATAATTAAGTAATATAATCGCTAACATAAAAAGTTGTGCCATTTTAGAAAAAAAAATGTCACAACCAGCCCCGGTCTCCCCTACTTGAAACTTGAAAATTTTTTAAAACTTTCCTTCATCATATCTCGAGATGGCCGATTCACTTTAAATTTATAGGATTGACTCAGCACATATAGATGTACAAAATGATATGTCATGACCCCAAATTTTAAAATGTTTATTTTTAAGAAAAAGTTGACAAAAAATACATGAAATTCGACATTTTTTGTTCCAAAGTCTGTCAAAAATCCGATTTTCGAAATTTTCTTCTCATAATAGTTTATTTCATGTATTTAAGCTTAAAGATTAAAACGCCGCACCGCCAATATTTTTAGTTTTAGATAAGCCAATCAGCTAATTTCACATAGGGAGTGAGGGTCCATTTTTTCGAGGCAGGTATCTTCAGAGCGCTATAACTTTGGTTCTACTGAATATTTTTAGCTAAAAATGTATATGTATACTCTTGAAACACTTATAAATTAATAGTAAAAACTCCAAAGTTCTATCTGTTCATTGGTCCTCACAAAAAATGCGTAAAAATCAGACCGTCAAATCATAGAACCCCCATAAAGACGTTTTGACAATTTTATTTTCTACTTTCGACATTTACACATAAGGGATTAATTTACCAGGGTTAAAAAAAAGAAAATTGTCTTTGATTTATTAAATTTATTAGAGTCAGAAGTTAGAGACTTACATTGTATGCGTGAGGACAAATAATACGATATGTAAAATTTGAACATGTTTTTTTTTTAATATTTTAGAACCGAGGAAATGGATTGGATATGAATGTGATACCAGCTTGGCTGGATGGTATTACAGGAAAAGGAGCTGTAGTAACCATTTTAGATGATGGTCTCGAAAAGGATCATCCTGATTTAGTAAAAAACTACGTAAGTTGTTTTTTTTTACTTATTTTTTTTTGTTTATACGTTGGCACTTCAACAGCGTAGTAGTGCCATAGTAATTTTTCTTAATTCCTATTTTTTCAAGTCGTAATTGCAGGTTTATAAACCGCAATTCCGGAAAAACAAGGAATTATAAAAAATCCACAATTTTAAAGTAAAAATTTCGGGATTTTTACCCCGGAATCGCGAGTTTTTAAAATCGAAGTCCCGAAAAAAAATCTCGGACTTTAAAGTCGGAATTCCGCGTTTTTTATGGGAATTCCGAGATTTTAAGCTCGGAATAAAGAGAAAAAAATCTGGGAATATCGAGTTCAAAATTGCATAATTTTAAAATTCAGAGTTCCAAAACACAGACTTTCTTACAGCATAAGAAACATTATTCAGAGGTTTTTTTTGGCAGCAATAATGAAAATCGTGAAAAAATCCATTTTTTGTCCAATTTTTTAGAAAATGTTTTATTTCTTTTCTCTTCAAATTAAAAAATAAGTACAAAAATGGAAAGGAAAAAAAAGTCTAATTGAATTAAATTCAAATTATTTCAATTAAATTAAACAATTGAACCATTAACTATTTTTACAATAACATTTTTTAAACTTACAAAACGCCCCTTTCCAATTTGTAACTTTGCATAGGACTTGTTTACAGCGAAAAAAACAATTTTTAGTAGTTTTTTTGACACCATTAAAGTTTACTCTAATTTTTCATGTTTTGTCAAAGTTTTAGAATTATTATAAACAAAGGATTTTTTAAAACTTTTATGGTGTGATCTTGTTAAGTATGTATATAAAAAGGACTCCGCGAAGCGAACATTTTTTACGACATTTATTGAAACTTTTTTTTTTAATGAACAATGAAGACGAAATTTCGAAACAATTTTGTTAATTAAAAATTGTCTAACTTGTTGAAAAATTAAATTTTTAACAGAAATACATTCTTTGAAGTGTTCTAAATACACCATAATTTTTTAAATTTTTTTAATTAATAATTAATACATAAAAAAAAATTATTTAGTGCGACGGACTCCGAGCGAGCAACCAAAAATGTCGCGCGGAGGCCCATTTTCAGTGTTAAATTAAAATTATAAATAATGGAGATAGAGTTTTGGGAGTTAGAACTTTTTTTGGAAATTTCCTTCTCTTCAAGGATCTTTTTTACAATTTCCCATATTTCTTATGGTTTTTGAGTTATCATAAAAAATTTAAAGGGCTTTTTTTGGTGTTTTGTTAATAACAATTGCAATTTTTATTGGCAGAAAAAATCCTTAAAACGCCTTTCTCAGCTTTGCATTCCGCGTCGAATGAGCTATCGCTCATATTTTTCAAAGCATTGTAACTATTTTTCGTGGGAAACACACTCAAAAATATATTTAAGTATACCTTATATACCATTTTATTAATTGGTACGATAGTTTTGGTTAGTTCTAGTAGGTTAGTTTTAGTTAGTTCTTGTTTGTTGTCCAAAAGGGGGCGTTTCCGGAAGTTTAGCCTTTTTATAATTGCATAGATTTTTTTTTGGAATTCGGAGTTTAAAATATAGAAAATGAAAAAAAAGAGAAAAATTACTATGCCATCGTAATAACCTTATGAAATTTTAGTGAAGGCTCAATTATATTGTAATTATACTCCATTGTATAAAAATTTGCTTAGAGTCTAAGAGCCGTCGAGCGTAGAATCAAGCGGATTATTAAATTTTCAAAACTCAAACACTGCTTCAGTTTACCATCTCTCTCTCTTAATTAATTACTTTTGAAACCAAAACGTTGTTTATTAGTGATTCTTAAGGGCTGGAAATAATTTGCTCCTTAACTTATAGTGCGGGAGCTGGAGGGGTGAAAAAAGTTAGTATTATCCGGTCCATTAAGTTAAATTCCGTTAGGGTTATTTAATAACAAAATAATAGGTCAGATCGCGCGGATTTATTGACATTGAATAATTAAAATGTTAATAATAACAAATGAAATAAAAAATTTAACTTATTAATAGCCAGTTGTCACTTCATCAGCACATTGTTTATAATTAAACTAGATAAAAAACCTGTCTCCGCCAGGCGAGAGACAATATTACGTAGCCTCTGTCTCCGTAAGACGCCTTCCGTACGGCTAACGGTAAAAAAACACTTTTTTGCTCCTATGCGACAACTCGGGTTTCCGAAAAATACCATTTTTTAAAATTTTCTTCGAAAAAAAGGACTAACTTACTAAAGTAAAAAAAAAAATTGTGCCGAAATATTAGTTTAGGTCTGGAAAACCTGTTTCTAAATGGTAAAGAAAAATTTTTCAAACATAAATATTTTTATGGAAAAAAAATGTCCAAATTTGGTTTTTATCCAAATGGCTCAACATTTTACACATAGCCATAAAATTAAATTCTAAACAACTTATCTTTATAAAATTTTTCGATTTTTTGACAAATAAGGGCACTTTCGGTCAACCGACCTAACAAAATTCAAATACTACCAAATAACAAATGACAATCGGGATCGTTCAATTGTTTCTGAGGTTTTAAGCGATGCAGAGTTGATCTGCGAAATGGATTTTTTTCTAAACGTCATAAAAAAAACCATATGTCGCATACTTTCTGGAGGTCACTGTATATTTTTTTGTTATTAATAACATTGTTGTTATTGGCGGCAATGCGACCGCGCGATCTGACCCATCATTTTGTTATGAAAAAGCGCGTCTCTAACGGAATTTAACGAAATAAACCGGCTATTATTAACTGCTATCACTCCTCCAGCTCCCGGACTATTAGTAGGAAAATTTTCAGAATCCGCTTTACACCCTTATTTGTCTAAAACTTTCTACATATATTTGACCCGAATAATTTCTTATATGAAAAGTACACTGTGTATTTTATACTTTGCTTTTGGAATTAGGTAAAACCCTTACAATTTTGTCATTTCCCCACAGAGACAAAATAGTAGGAAGATCGTCACTTTTTTATTATTATTTTTTAATCTTTAGTGTCTTTAGTATCAAAAAATAAGATTGCTTAACTCATTTTTTTTTAAAGTGTGCCTTTTAAATATACAAGGTGTGTTATAAACAAGTATTGAATTTTTTTTGTATCTCCGAAAATGGGACGTGCCTATTCGATTCGCGGGAGTCGAAATCCCGTTACCCCAAATTTTCAGCATATATTGAAGAAATATTACACCACTCCACCAAAAAAAAATATGGCGGGCGACTTTTTCAAAAATTATTCCGCCATTTTAAGTTGTAAAAATCTGACCACCAAATTCGTAATCAGCGACCCTTAAAACCCCCCACCCCATGTACCAAATCTGGCGTAAATCGGGAGTGTTTTAAAATTTGGTCCGCCATATTGGACCCGCCATCGTGAATTTCAACTGACCCCAAATTCGTAATCAGCGACCCCCAAAACCCCCTATACCAAATTTGGCGGCCATTCGGTTGATTTTAAGAAAATAATAATTTCTTTGAGGTTATAAAAAATCGTCACGTGACATCAATTCTAAGGACGGCATTTTTCATGTTTTTTTGTTAAAAATGTACCGGGTGTTCCACTAAGAGAGGTAGTCGGCTATATCTCAGAAACTACTAGTGGTATAACTATCGGGAAAAATTTTTTTAGATAAAAGTGACCAAGAGAAATTGCTGGAAATTATTTTCAAGTCTGTGGGATGGCCGCTAGGGGGCGTAAGGTAACAACAAAACATAAAAATATACATTTCTCAAAAAAATATCAAATAAAGTGTATCAATAAGTGGTGCTATTTTATTCTTTAATGTTTTCTAAACAAAGAAGCTTCAGGTGTAATTTTTGTCAGTTCTAAATTAAAGTGGTGGGGGAAGGTTAAAGTTTAATTTAGAAAAGTGCTAATAACTCCGGTTTGCTTTAACCGAATTTAGTAAACTTGGTCTCGTTTAGAAGTGCATTTTAAGCATTATTTTCAGGTGTATAAACTATTGCTACACTCATCTCACAAACGCCGCTAGAGGGCGTCAAGGTAAAAACTAACCTATTTTACGATTTTTTTTTTGAAAATTTTAAATACAATGATATATACCCTTTTACATATTTAGATTAAGAAAAAAAATCCCAACAAAACGGCGAAAACCGCAATTTAATATCTCTTTTCAAACCGAATATATTAGCAAAAATATAAATACAACATAGAGACGTAACGCATTTAACGACACAATGTTTTCTACCTAGGCCGATTTCTTTAGGTAAAAATTAAATTTATAAATTTTTACAAATCTAATGACATACTGCATGGTTTTTACTAATTTTAACCCATTTAACGATATTCGACAACATTAGATAATTACCAACCTAAAACTGTAATAATCCAATGAGCGTGGTCCTTATCAAGTTAGCTTTGAAAACAAAAGGATGCTGAAATGTCAAAAATCCAACAATTTTTATTTCAAAATATTATTTTTAGTGTTGTGCTATTGTGTTCTTTAAAAATATTATTTTTAATGTTGTGCTATTGTGTTCTTTAAAAATGCCTTTGTTGCTTGAGGATTAAACTCTACATAAGCAAAAACGTTGATGACATTTTCCCCAGTTCTACGGCGTCTGCGGTGTAAGGGGCGAAGAACACTTCCCGTGGTACGAAAGCGATTTGCTAAACAAGTGAACATTCTGCTGCCGGATAGTATATTTGATTGGATACCCACATACTGGAATCCTTTTTATCAATGTGTATGTACCGATGCCGATGTACCGATTAGATCCGCGAATAAAGAAATCTTTAGCCGCGAATATAGGAATTGGGTCGCGATTTTTTAATCCGTGAATAGTGAAAATGCAAATGAAGAAAGCGCGAATAAAGAGCTTTGACTGTATTAAACAAAAATCCATTTTACTGTTTATAAACTGGTTTTGACAGTGTCTTTGTTAAGGTATTGATCTGGCGATGTATATTATTACTTTAGATTCACCATTATTAAAATAAATATGAAGCAACTACCAACCTTTAAAAGGTTTTAAAATTTGCTATTCTTATATTTCAGTAAAATATCGACATATTTAAGAAAGTATAGGTGAATAAAGCTATGAAATAATGTAGCAGTTCTTTTATAAAAAATAAATTGAAAACAAATATGCAATTCAGTTTAATTTGGTGGATGCATATTTTTTTATATAAAAAAATTATAATATATATATATATATATATATATATATATATATATATATATATATATATATATATATATATATATATATATATATATATATATATATATATATATATATATATATATATATATACAGGGTCCTGCAGCTCACCTCCCGTCTTATGTAGCTCATTTACTATTTAATGTAAAATTTTCATACTTTGCAGACGTTACCTTTAACCTACGGTGCATTTCAGGAAAATAATTTTGGTTATACAGGGTGTCACAAAAAAGTGTGACGTCACGACGTGGCATTTTTTAAATGAAACGCTGTGTATTTTTTTGTATATTAAGGTACCTCTTGTAGTCATCTATCTTTCTCTAAAATTTTGTTAACATCGGTTCAGTAATTTCAGAGAAAAAAAAATAAAATATTAAAAAAAATGTTTTGCACCATTGAATCTAAAAATAAATAAAAATACCAATAGTGCTTGGATTAATGAAATTAAACAACAAACTTATTAAGTAACGTAATATCAGTCGCTTAGGTCATGTTTGGTTAATTCGAACTGTACAGGGTGTCCAAAATTTAATGTCAAACTCGTCAAATTTGAAAGCACTTTATTTTTCTTATTTTGAATATAAACCCCTGTATATTATTAGGTCGTTAGATGCAGAATTAAAAAACAAACATTTTTCTAATTATAACCCTAACGAAATTCTTAACACATTAAAAGTTATTCGTTGAAAACTCATTTTGGCATCTATTTTAATAGTAATACCATTGAATAAAAATGATAGGTGGCTATGAAAAACTATTTATTGACATTGGAGTTTATTTAACTAACATAATCTTATTTTGATGTATTATAAAAATTCGAGTAAATTATTATTATTTATTAATTAAAATAAATTAATTTAAAAAAACCTTTAAATGTTAAATAAACCTAATTTTTAATTTTTAATACCTTTTGGCTAACATTTATGTTACTTTAACCAATTTTTAGGTAATAATTAACGTTATTAGGAAACTCTATTGTCAATAAATTGTTTTTCATAGCCACCTATCATTTTTATTCAATGGTATTACTATTAAAATAGATGCCAAAATGAGTTTTCAAGGAATAACTTTTAATGTGAAATTTACATAGGTTATAATTAGAAAGTTTTTTTAATTCTGCATCCTAACGACTAAAAATACTATATATAAAGTGCTTTCAATTTGAAGTATATGCTTTCTTGAAAACAAAATTTAAGGACTGATTTACCTTACTAATAAGTTTGTTTTTAATTCATTAATCAAGCCTATTGTATTTTTATTATTTAATAATCACATTTTTTAATTTTATTTTTCTTGAAATACTGAACCGATGTTAAAAAATTTAGATGAAGAGTTAAAATTGGTACCTAAATATAAAAAAATAAAGCGTATTTAAAAAATAGTCGTGACGTCTATTTTTTGTAATGTATAACCAAAATTATTTTCCTGAAATGCACCTGTTAAGTGTTAAATTGATTACTAAATAATAAAGGAACATAAGACTTTGAGCAAGACCAAGACATAACAAACTGTGATAATATAATAATATATAATATTTATGTATATAAATAATAACAGTATATTATATAATAAATAATAATTATATATATATATATATATATATATATATATATATATATATATATATATATATTATTATATAATTAATCGGGACAGTCCACGAAGGCTGATGCCTAAGTACTAACGTACCGTGGGTGTCTTAAGTGTGGTAGGAGGGAGTTTGTTTACACTGGACTTAAATATTTGAAGATTGGGAGGAGAAGAAAAACTTCTGCGGGCAGCAGGTTCTTGACACTCTAGGGATGAAGGGACGAAAAAGCTCTAACTGAACTGTAAAAGGATGCATAAAAGTTGCACTACGTGTTGCTCTGTTGGGAGCTGCCAAAGAGGGAATTATACTGGCCAACTCCTTTGAGCAGAAGCCGTGAAAATACCTATAGAAGAGCGACAGATCCCCCATAGCTCGACGGTAGGCAAGAAGACGAAGCCTTTCTGTGAGCGTTGGATCATTAATAAGAGGAACGGCTCTTCTGTGAATGGAGTCCAGAATGCTAAGTGTTGTAGAGGACGCCATTCCCCAGACATGAGAACAATATTCTAAAGAGGGTCTGATTTGGGATACATACAGAGTGTACAAATTGAAAGAAGAGAAATATTTTTTGGCTCGAAAGAGGAATCCAAGTTTTCTTGAAGCTATGGATGTAATGTGTTTAACAAGACCTCAAACTTATCTTGGATTGGGGCGCCAAAAATCTTGTTCAGTTTAATGCCTCAAAAACACAGTCATGTTCGCTGTCACAAAAAAAGTCTGCCAATGCTCATCCGTTATACATGAGCGGCCAAGTTCTGCAGAACAAAGAGTCGTTAAATCTTGTCGGCGTTACTTTTGAGAATAACCTCAACTGGCACAAACACATTACATCCATAGCCTCGGCAGCTTCAAAAAAGCTTGGATTCCTCTTTTGAGCCAGAAAATATTTTTCTTCTTCCAATCTGCATACCCTTGTATGTATCCCAAATCAGACCCTCTTTAGAATATTGTTCTCATGTCTGGGGAATGGCGTCCCCTACAACACTTAGCATTCTGGACTCCATTCAGAGAAGAGCTGTTCGTCTTATTAATGATCCCACGCTTACAGAAAGGCTTCCTCTTTTTGCCCACTCTCGAGCTGTAGGGGATCTGTCGTTCTTCTGTAGGTATTTTCACGGCTTCTGCTCAGAGGAGTTGGCCAGTATAATTCCTTTTTTGGCAGCTCCCAACAGAGCAACACGTAGTGCAACTTTTATGCATCCTATTACAGTAAACACCGTTTTATGTTTGACCAAATTATTACCATAAAACACAAACAAGAAAGCAAAACTAAATTAACAGTTATGTCAGTAATAAGCAACCACATGTTTATCAAATAATAGCTGGATTTCTTTTTAAATCTAAAGTGATGATGTCACTTGGTACATATCACTGTAAAGATCAAAGCGTTCACTAGGCTTTAAATATCTGGAATTACATAATTATATCCTTGTACGGAATGCGCTGTAAGAGAAATGCACTTTTTAGCTATTTATACCACCCACGCGGTGTTTTGGGTCATTAAGACACATGTGAACAATAATATTAAAACATGCCGCGATGTCATCTAAAGATTTTAGACTTTTATTATCTTTAATTTAACGTACGCATTTGTAGCACCTAAGTATACAGAGTAATATAAATCGGAGTAAATTTAATAAATCAAAAACAAGTTATTTTTTGAAAAACATGCTCGGACACATCCATAGTATGGTGTTTTTATTCATATTTTAACCAAGAAAAAAACAGATAAAATTAGTCTTTATTTAGACAACTAAACTTTCAATACCGCCGAAAGTATAGTCTGTCTCAAAGTATATCGTTATGGCTTTTGACGGACCATACCCCAAATAAACCTTTAACGATTTTATTACCCATTGTTATTGAGTAAACCCATTTGTTCACAAGGGCAGGGGCGGGCCAGGTATTTCTTGAGTATTTACCATTAGGCATATAAATATTTTGGCTAATATTTTAGTGGCAGTGTTGAATAACCGTTTTTACTGTGCGCTTCAAAAGAGTTGTTTTACGAGAATATAACTATGTCGCGTCGAAATCATTTGTCATTGGATGCAAAACAGGTTGTGAAAAATGTGTATGAAACTTTAATCAGTAGAGGTCTAATTAAACAAGAAGCTTTAAAAGAAACCTGTCTACTTGCAAAAACTCCAATATCGTCGATAAGGGATATTATTATTGGTAAAGAATTGAACAAAAGAAAAAACGAAGTGATTTTCAATCTCACCGTATAGACAATAGTGATTAGGACCTAATAAGAAGGAAAATATATTGTCTTTATGAAAACCGAGTTATTCCTACCTTGGATAAACTAAAAAAGAAGCTAGACGAAGACGAAACCAATATAAATATTAGCCGTGCCACCCTCCATAGAGTTGTTTGTAAAATGGGATTTAAATATCCGCAAAATAGACAAAAGACAAGTAGTGATGGAATCGCACAGATTACGCACTTGGAGATTTAATTACCTTCAAGAAATTAAAAGATATAGGTTAGAAAATAGATACATAATTTACCTTGATGAAACATGGTTCGATACACACGACACAGTATCCAAAGGATGGGTTGATTCCAGTCAAAACTGTCAGACGAAAGCACCTTCAAATAAAGGAAAACGCATTACCATAGTACACGCTGGTTCAGAAGACGGATTTGTCCCAAACTGCTTGATGTTGTCTGCAAAGAATATTAAGGATTCTATCATGAGGATACAAGTGCAGAACAGTGTTATTGTCATGGATAACGCAAGCTACCACAGCCGTCTGCTACACAAAGTACCAGCTTCATCAAGTTTAAAAACTGAAATCCAGGAATATTTGTTAGAAAATGATATTCATTTTGAATTCAGTTACAAAAAACGCAACTTTTGGAAGCCCTAAATTCATATGCAATTAAAAAACAATATGTATGTGATAATTTGGCTGAACAGGCTGGGCATACTGTCTTACGGCTTCCTCCGTATCACTGTATTGTTTAACCCCATAGAGCATTTGTGGAACCAAATAAAATCAAAGATCAGAGCAGAAAATGTTACACCTACTTTAAGTCCCAGTGTTATAAATTTGTTAAAAAAATTTAATTACTAAAATACCAGTTGAGAGCTGGAAAAATTTACTACAGCACATTATAAAAATTGAGGACTCTTATATTTCTATCCAAAACAACATAAATCCTATTGTAATTAATCTCAATGATGACTCTGATAGTGAAACAGAATTAGATTTAGATATTTAAATTAAAAATGTAATTATGTATAGATAATGCAGTTATAAATTTATTAAAACTTTGCATATATTTTATTTCTTAATGTAATTTTAAGATTATACCTAAATAAACAATAAATTATAAATCTTTATATTATTAGTCCGTCCCTAATGTTCTGTCCTTTAATACCTACCGATCCGCAGTTTTTTTTGCTGTCGGCAGGTATAATCCATAAATGAAGGCAAGAGCTAACACGGTATACTTTGAGACAGACTATACATTCGAAAATTTTTGTCCAGGTTAAAATAATTATTACTGATTTATTCCAAATACTAAAAAACCTATATACACAAATCTTCTTGTATTGATAACCTTTTAACAACATAATGTAGTGCGAAAAATTGCTTTGTTTTAGAAAAATGCCTTGATTCGGGTAATTTTTCGATTAACTTATCTCAACATAAAGAATGGTTTTTGAACATTCTCAGAAAAGCCCGGCCAAAGAAAGGTTTTATGGGACCTGTAAGGATTGTTTACTTAGAATATTTTATGGGTTTTTTTGCTACCGGAGATTTATGACTGGTTTTTTGTTACTTTAAATATAAATAAATACACTTTACTAGCACGGTTTACAGAGATTTTTTTGGTTCTATAAAATTTAAGAGCAAACCACCAGTACTAACTTTTAAAAAAGGTGCATAGAACCTAAAAGAACCAAGAGTTTTTTATTATATGCCAGTTGATAGTAATTTGTTTTAATCTCATATCCTGTTAATTTCACTCTCAACTTATATAATAATGTAATAAGTTTTTACTCAAATAATAGCCATAGACACAACTGGACTGATTTCAGATAGCGGGTACTTTACCATTTAATGTAGTGAATATTATTGTTTATAAACATTATAACATTAAAACTAAGTTTTTAAAATCTCTTAGTACCAAATTAAAATTTATAGACTCACATATTTCCTATTATTTACTAAAATATTCTTTTGCCATACCTCGAATGTCTTATTTGTTAAGACGTTCACCTTGTTGGAAATCTCCAGAATTACTTTGTAATTTTGATAATGTATTACAAAGTTTAGTTCAAGACATAACAAATTGTGATATTAAATTAAATTCTTGGTTACAAAGCACTCTTCCAGTAAAATTTGGAGGTCTTGGAATAAGAGATACATCCACCCTGTCTATTTCTGCCTTTTTAGGTTCAATCAATGACGTGTCAGGTTTACTTTCCAAAATTTTACCTTCCTATATTCTTGCGACAGTAGATAATGATTTTAGCAATTGTTTTGTAAGATGGTTATCTGTTTGCAATCTTTAAAATCAACCACAAGTATTACCAAAAGACAGAAAGATTTTGACTTTTTAATTTGCCAACTGTCACAAATATATTACAAACATGTGCCAGAAAAGTGAAGATAAGGCACGTCTACTTGCTCTTTAGGCCCGTGAAAGTAATGCTTGGATTAACGCACTTCCATCTTCGTCCTTGGGAAATTTGTTAGATAACAAAACATTCCATATTTCCATCGCTCTCAGACTTGGTCTGCCTGTGTGTGGAGAGCACACCTGCGTTTGCGGCGAAAATGCTGATATTTATGGCCTACATGGGTTAAGCTGCAAAAAAGCGCAGGGTGTTCTTCTAGACACAGTCAGATAAATGACATTATCAAAAGAGCTCTGATTTTAGCTGAAAATTCTTCTGTGTTAGAGCCTCTTGGAGTTTGCAGAAGCGATGGAAAACGGGTAGATGGAATGACCTTAATTCCCTGGAAATAGGAAAACAATTACTTTGGGACGCTACTTGCAGCCATACACTTGCAAAATCCTATCTGGACAAAACTTCTAATTTTGTAGGTGCGGCTGCTCGTATTGCCGAGAATAAAAAACATCTAAAATATAAAGAGCTTGAAGAACGCTTTATCTTCATTCCTTTTGCTGTTGAAACTTTTGGTCCTTTGGGTGATGAGGCTAAGGGTTTTTTTTAAATGAAATTTGGCAAAAAAAACAAGCAAAAAAATTGTTTCATTAGTCCAAAAGTTGGTTTAAGCTGTGCAAGAAATTAAATTTGCAAATGGGTTTAACTGGAACAATCCAGAATTATAGGACTTGAGGAAGTTTAAAATTTTTAAATATAGATTAATTATTTATTAATTTCGAATATGATTATTTGGTAATTAGTGAATTATTATTAATATATGAAATAGAAATGCAGTATAAATATTAAAAAAAATTTTAATGTTTTGTTAGATTATCTTTAAATAAACTAGAAAATTTGACCATTTTGTCCGGTCCCTAACGTTCTGAGCCTGCTCAGCCTATCGATCCCATGTTGACTGTAGACGCTCAATAAACCTCTAAAAATCAAGAGCTAACTACGTATCTTTGAAGTCGGCCACCGTTGTCAGGAAAAAATTTACTGATTAAAATACAAATTAAAAAACCAATAAATTTTCTTGTTTATAATTTTAAAACATAAATGTTAGGACGTTTGTCAGAAACTTGTTGGTCATTTTCGAAACGTCTCAACAGTAAAAAGGTTTTCAAAATTTTCTCAAGTTAAAGCAAAATTTCTTAGGACCTTAAATTTTTACTTAGATATTTTTATTTTTTTTCTACGGATTTTAGGGAGGTTTTTTCTTTTTTTTGTTGTAGCACGATCTGCAAGTTTTTAGGTAAAAAATAGGCAAACCAAGGCCTTAGTGCATAAAAACCTGGACCGAAGTTAGCTTTTCAAAATTTTATAGCATTTCCCAAGAAAACATACTAAAACATTAACCACACAAATCTATAGAACATATTTATTATAACTAACTAAGTTAAATACATTGTGTTTCCTCGTTATATTTTATAGATAAAATATTAACTTTATAACCGAGAACCTAAAACAAATTCTTTAACTTATGCACCGACCAAAATTAAAGTATCAAAAAATACAACTCGAAAAAAAAATGTTTTAAAACACAAGACTATGGACAATTAAAATTATTGTTAAAACTGGCGACAAGGTGTTTTATGAAAAAACTAACTAAAATATTGTTTTTCCAAACAGAAAGTGAATAATCTTTAATATTTTATTTCAAGTTTAAAAAAAAATTTTGGCAATGGTGGTTAGTTAAGCTTTATTCTTCAATCGTTTTTTTACTTATTTTTTAAAAAATGTGTATATTACCTTTTTTTATAGAGGTTATTAAAAGCATATTTTTTGTTTAATACATTTTTTTCGTAGCTATTTTAGTTTTTGAGATATTTGCGTTTTTATTTTAAATTTAAATCGTTAATATCTCAAGAATTAAAAGAGCAAATAAAATTACTTAGCTTTATTAGACGATTAATTTTAATAATATATCTTTTTTTTCTTAAAATCAATAGTTTTCGATTTACATTTAAAAACCGATTTCTCGCGATTTTTTGGGTAAAAAAATGCAATTTGAACCCGCTGAGCTAAGGCACCAGTGCGACTTTGAATTGACTATAGTTCATAGTAATAAAAAAAATGCTTTATGCGTATCTCTTATTGGTCAGCTTTTTTGCGAAGGCCTTCCGGACTAAAAATGGTATCAGATGGGTATCATGGTATTTTTTTAAATAATATATACAGTAAAGCGCACCGTACTGCGAACATAGGAGGCTACTGGATGATTTTGGATTTACCCAATTCTAAAATACCAATAATAATTTTGTGGCTTGCATTTTTATTTCTGTCTCGTTTCCTCACGTGGCTCATTTTTGGTTGGGACTGGTGGGGAGTACGGTGATAAATTCTGAAGAGTAATCTGCCCAGTTTAGTTGTGTACTACGTTTTTATTTTCAGTAAGAATATGCAGTGTTTATAGGCAAGTAACAGAAGCTAGCTAGCATCAACCGTCTTCGATCGTATTTCTTATCAGCCATAAATTTAAAATTAGTTGCTTACGACACCGCAACGTTTGCTACGGTTTTAAGAACCAAACAGTTTTTCCTAATAAAATAAAAGAATTTTCTCAAATAAATAATGGAACGTAGAAGATATTTTAAAAAAAATAAATTAATGTGCATTCATAAAATAAAAAAAAATAAAATCTTTCAAGTTATCGAAGATGCTCAAATAAACCACCTTCCTGAGCCAAACAATAACCAAGATTGTCATAAAAACGCCTTCTGACATTTGCTAGAATGTTAAGGGTAATAATCGTAAAAGAATTCTCAATTTGTAATTGCAATTCTTGTAGATTATTAGCCCTATTCTCCTGGAAACCATAAATTTGTGATTTTACGTGACCCCAGAGAAAAAAAATCGTTGGGTGAGACCATGAAAAACAATGTTTCTTATGAAATTTTCATTGTTATTTTTCTTTACAGTTTCACAAAATTGCATTCGTCTAAAATGATCATCAGGGAAAATTTCATGGGTTTTTTTTTAGTTTGTAGGATCGGTATTCATTTTTTAAGCACTCTTTCCACTGATCCTTTGCTCAAATTAACCTGTTGTACAATTGTATTGATGAAATTGTAGGATTTTCACTAACACTTGCCACTACTATAATTTCCTTCATTTCCCTTTCGTTGTTTTTTTCTGGTGCACTATCATGTTTATGTTTTCTTGGAGTTAAACAACCAAATGTCAAAAAGTTTTTAATGACTCGGTGAATAGTGAAAATTGTGGGGTAAGCCTGGTTGGAAATAAATTAATAAATAATTCTCTAACTCCCTATCAGGATTTCCACGGTGATACCATTTAATAGTTTTAATTTTTTTCTAGTTCGTGAACATCCATTATTAATAATTATTATTTTATTTAAAAAAAAATTGTTTTGGTCGCAAATAATCGACACCGTACAACTATAGCTGTCGAGCGTTCGATAGTAAAGAATTATTTCAGGAACAAAGGTATTGTGTTGATCGCTTTGCCGGCCGACGCGCGTCTTATAAATTTGTTTGCCGAAAATTATTGATCGATAAGCAATGCGTGAGACGTTTTTAGGTACATCCAAAATCGTCCAGGATCGTCCTATGTTCGTAGTCCTCTGCGCTTTACTGTATAACTGATATTACAACAAAGGATAAGTTAAGTTGTCGATTTATAAAAATTTAAAATATTTTAAAAACTTATCGCAGCAAATGGACGCATTTTAAATGTCTGCCTATAAGTATATGATATTTTATCAATTCAGCCAATCACATGGGTTTATAGAAAATGACAATCGCTTGTTGGTAGCAAATTAAATGCATCGGTGCAATGAGATAACGTGCTTTGCGGTTTGCGACCCGTACGATAGTACCTATGGCGGTTATTGGTGCAGGTTTATTTTTCAAGAATGCGCCTTTCTAGAATAAAGGTACGGGCAATTGTCTAAAAAGTATTCAAAACCAGGAAAAAAATATCTGGCTCAGAATCTAAGTACAAATGGTATTTGGGTAACTTACAGATTTTTTTTGGCAATAACTTCTTTTCTTCTATCCGATAGCAAATATTGATTTTTGAGATTTCAAATGTCTTACATGATAGACAGTATGGATTCTGTCACAGTAGATCAGCTGTGGATCTTCTGTGACAAAATCCATACTGTCTATCATGTAAGATCTTGTGTTTTTCTAGATGCTTTATGATTTGAAAATTAATAAATTTTTCCATTACTTTGCAAACCACAGAAAGAAGAGATATAGGTCTATAGTTAGAAGGGAGAATTTTGCATCCCTTTTTGGGGAAAGGTTGCACACGTGCAGCTTTCCAACTCTCCGGGAAAATGCCCGTGTCGTAAGAGATTCGAAATAGGCGAGTAAGGATGAGTGCAAGCTCGGGACAAGGAAGTTTAAAGGTGTATGGAAGCCCAATACTGTAGAACAAAATTGTCCAGGCGTGCAGGGCAGCGGGAATAGGGGGGTTGGCCCCGCCTAGTTTGCGCAATGAATACTAGGTCAGAGCCGGACTTCCATAATTCTTTGTTACTATCTATAAAGTTGACATCATCAAATGTCAAATTGAAGCATTCACTGTTTTTTTTTTATTTTTTGCACAAAATTGTTGGTTATTAAACGATACTACTATAGAATATTTAAAATTATTGTGTAATATTGGATTTTATATCATCTAATATAATATGGAAAGAAGCCTTCTATTTAAATGGTCGATATTTTTGTGAGTTTTGTATTTTTACCAAAAATCTTTGTAAATAAATAAAAACAAGATTTTAAAATAAATTTCAAACATTGTATGATAGTTTCATGTACTTATCACCAATTTTGTGATAAAAGAAGGGCAAGATAGTGTAAATGAGTTTAATCTAATCCTAAGATTCTGGTTGTACATTTAAAAGTGAAAATTTTTATAACTGCTTTTTAGGCATATACTTTTCACTAATAACAAACATACATGAGACAGAATAACAGTGGTTAAAAATGTTTGGTATCCTTTGGTACCTAGGTATCCATTGCAACAGTATCCGTTAAATATTATGTGTCTACAGTATGTCGAGCTTAAAAAGTTGATAATGTAAGTTTAAGAAACCAAAAATCTAATTTTTTCTTAAACAAATACAGAAAAAGCAAAAAGGAACTTTAGCATAAAATTGTACTTTCTTTCATTCAAGTAGAGGGACCTGTATATATCAAAATTTGCCTGGTCTGCCAGGTAATTAATAATTTTGATCCTTTAAAAGAATACACTAAATTATTAAATGAAATAAAAGTACCTAAATGTTAACCTTATTTCTTTTTAATAATCCACAGAAATACACAAACATTGTGGAAATCATCTAAAAGATAGTTAAGATTGCCTTACTTTTCTCACTGCTATTTTCTATGAAATGTTCATTATTTTATTATTCATAATTGATATATTATTATTTTTTCGATTACCCAACGTTACGCCTCATAAGAAGCACCTAATTTAAATATAAGAAATACTTACCTAAAGTAAAAAATGCCGGGTATGTTACCCTTGGATTTGCAAGACAAAACCATACAACCTCTAATCATTTTGCTACGATATTATAAGTAACAAACAATAAATAAAAAATTATAGTCACAATTTAATAAACACTAATCACTAAAATAAGAAGGTTTTTATCAATCCAAAAAACTTCTGCAACCACAAAATATAATCACAAAAAGAAAAAAACAATCGAAACTAATACGGCTCTCATAAAAGTATAATGTGTTGCCTAACTACACACTGATTTATCAGTGTGTAAGTAGGCAACACATTAAATTATTTCGTGAAATTTTGTTATTGCGCAAAATCGGCGGGGCCAACTCTGACAGTTATTTTCATAGTGGGCTGAACATTTTTTGATCGAATGGGCCATAGCATTGGGCTTCCATACACTTTTAAACTTCTTTGGCTCGGGAGCACATTTTTTAAGACGATTGCTGGTATCCCATCCAGCCCAGACGATTTTTTAGTATTAAGAGAAGAGGGAATACGCTTGAAACAGGGGCATCTGTTGGGAAAGGAAGATTAATAGGAGGATCAAGCGTAGAATTGGCAGCAAATTATTTGGCAAATAGTTCGGCTTTTCCTTTAGAGGTAGAAACAATTCCATCTTCAGCAATCATCTGGAGTAAACTGAAAATTATTAATTTTTCTTTAAAAGGTGAATTGGTTTTAAAAACAGTCGTTATTATAACTGATGCGGTTATTAAGAGAATAGTAGAATGTTTGCCGCTAAAATTACCGCACGTTTAAAATGCAACATTCGCTTTGTTGTTAAAACACACAACGAACAATTTCGTACACAATTAGCCTTAAATATCCGCATCCATTACTTTGAATTACTCCATTTTTATTTTTCCACTGCGTTTGACAAAGTAAATGTTTTTTGTATTTTTAAAAACGACTTTAATTTCTTGGAAAAATTATAAGTAATAAACGCTCTTTGTTTACGAAACTTTCTTATTCCAAACCTTTTCGGTTTGCCTAAAAATTTAATTAACGCTTTGTGAATACTGAAATGGAGAAAAGACAAAGTTTGTCTTGTAAAAAATCTAATTAACAAAGGTGTTTCTAATGGAAAATAACTCATTAACATTTTCTTTAATTACCCTATATATAGGTAGACAAAAAAAACATACGCACGAACTTCATATGAAGTTCTCTTCTGTGGCATTAGGCATTTTCTATTAACATGTTAGCGGTAAGTTTTTAATATGTTGAGTCTTTTATCTCATGTAACCAGGGTTTTTTACATATTGCAGCCTTTAAAAAGAAAATAAATTTTCCGTAAGCTCGGGACTGCTAAAAAGTGTTTAACTTTTAATAAAGCATAAAGACCGAATCCCTAATAACCTTCCAGTTGTTTATTCAATTATCGGTCAAGATTTTAAATTATATATATATATATATATATATATATATATATATATATATATATATATATATATATATATATATATATATATATATATATATATATATATATATGTATAAACGTACTGACTTATCTCATATAGAATTTATTTCAATATTAAAATATGTAGTCTATTATGGGGAACCCTGTATAAACATAGGACCAAAACGTCTCCATTTTTAAGATTCAGGGTATGAAAAAAATGTTTAGAATTGGAATTTTTCCAATGGCGTTTTTGAGTTTAAATGAAACTGAGTATAGTTAGAACATTGACCGAGATACATCGTTTCTTGATAATTTTATTATTTTGAAGTGATGTAAATCTTAAACAAATAAGTTTTAGTAAATATTTTTCAAATTTAAATATGTTATTTCTGGGATCAACATAAAGTTCCTAAATGGAACATTTTTTTGAACTGTATGGCAAAACTTGCGATACTAGATCTTCGTAAGTTTTTTAAATTTGATTCTTAAAATAACCTTAAGCAACTTATAAAAAGGACATCTTATTGGAACTTTATACGAAGTTTTACAAGAACAGTTTAATAATTTCTCTGGTTGCGGAAAATTAAAATGGATTAATTTTTTTTTATTTTTTGGAACATTTTTTGTAAATTTTACCATTGTTTTTAATTTTAAATGTTTCTCTTCGTTCTATGCAAGTTAAAAATTGAAATTTCTCCAAACCTGTTAAGTTTGTCGAGTTCATTTAAGAGTACCTTCTTGTAGTACTAAGCAAAAAAGCCTGGAACTTGTACCAAATTAATAATAATATTAATACCAAAAAGTTTATGACGAAACAAATGTAAAAAAATAAATATTGCCCTAACCTACACCACTGGTCCATAATAGTAACAAAAGTTTATCATCAGAAGGTATCATTCGGTCAATTATTACCCCCAATCCAGAAACGCAATAAAAATAGGCATTTCTATTTAAAATAACAAAATCCGGTACAACCAAAAGCATATCAATAAACCTAATTATTATTCAGATTTACATTATATTACCAGCAAATTCTTCTCCATCTTCCATTTTTCGCTTATAGTATAGTCTTTTTCAAGATATAAGAAAATGACTAGACATATCGATTATCTCCGACTGCAATAAAATCCTCGAAAGTGATCCTTTATGGCCATGCTAACAGAGGTGAGAATAGTTCAGGTCCGCACTTTACCCTATAAGTTTAGATATAACCTAGGGCAAATAGGACATCATGAATACCTATATATTATTCCAGTCAAGTAGAAATACGACCCTGTACGGTCGGGTGCGATAATTAGGTCAACCTACCCTAATAGTACCATAAGGCTAATTTCGAGGGTTTTTACTGCTACCAGAAGCAGTCGAGACTTTTAGTCATTTTCTTATATCTTGAAAAATTCTATAATACGCATTGTATTTACGCGAAATTTTAATGTATTATTGTGAACAATTCTCCACCAGGATCCAATGGCATCCTATGACGTAAACAACCAAGATTCCGATCCAAGTCCCCGTTACGACATGATAGACTCCAACAGGCACGGGACGCGATGCGCAGGCGAAGTAGCAGCGACCAGTAACAACAGCGTTTGTGCGCTTGGTGTTGCACACGGCGCGCAAGTAGGTGGCGTGCGCATGCTCGACGGTGACGTTACAGATGCCGTGGAGGCGAGAAGCTTAAGCCTGAATCCCCAACACATTGACATTTACAGCGCTTCATGGGGACCTGATGATGATGGAAAAACCGTTGATGGTCCGGGGGAATTGGCGACCAGGGCTTTTATTGAAGGAGTAACGAAGGTAACGGCTTTTTAGGGTTCATAATGAAAATATTTTCTGTCTAAGTAATAAAATTCTAGGGTCGTAATGGTAAAGGCTCCATTTTTGTATGGGCATCTGGAAATGGCGGTAGGGACCATGATAACTGCAATTGTGACGGCTACACTAATTCCATCTACAGCTTGTCAATATCGAGCGCTACCGAACACGGCAATGTTCCTTGGTACAGTGAAGCGTGCAGCTCCACGCTAGCCTCGACGTATAGCAGTGGCGCTGTGAACGAGCGACAAGTAGTTACAACAGATTTACGGCACTCGTGCACAAGCAGTCACACTGGAACTAGTGCTAGTGCGCCACTGGCGGCGGGTATTTGTGCCTTAGCGCTGGAAGCTAACCCGAACCTAACATGGAGAGATATGCAGCATATTGTTGTAAGAACTGCTAGACCGCAACATCTGACTGCGTACGACTGGCAAATCAATGGAGTGGGGAGAAACGTATCTCACAGTTTTGGATATGGATTAATGGATGCTTATGCTATGGTACAGTTGGCCAAATATTGGGTTACTGTTCCGGAGCAGCACCGGTGTGAAATAAGTGCACAGGATGTCTCGAAGTAAGTATAGCATAACATAATTAGATTAAAGAGTGACCGCAAAAATTACTGGGACTACAATTGGACCAAGGTCTGTCCACAATTTTGTTGCACTCTTTTTTGACTTGGCAAGTTTTTTATTGATCTGTCTGTATTAAGGGGGAGGATACCTATAAACGCGTAAATTTTGCTTGATTTTCATGATTTTTTTAAATAAAAGAGTAATTGTATATTTTTGAAAATTGGCATTTGGTTTATTTAAATATTAAAATATTATATATTTTTTTAATTATTCAAAATGGCGGATATACACTAAATTTTTCCAAGAAGGTCGCAGCGAGACTTCTTAATCGGCGAGCATTTTAGCATCGGATCTAGTGACTTAAAAACAAAAACCGAAATTCTATGTTTATTATTTTCATAATTTCTAGATGAATCAAAAAAAAAAATTAAAATTCGCGGCATAAAATACTTGGGAAAAAAGAAATTAATTTTGGCCGAAATTTTCGAAAATTTGTAGGATCGTATAAAAAATAATATCATTAAAAAGATGTGTGCAACATTTCAGAGAGATCGATCAATAACTTTTTGAGTTAACGTGTATGCCAAGTCGAAAAATATGTGTTGAAAAAACCCGTTTAAAGTTTGATTACATACATATACATATACGTCAAGGTGGTGACGTATTCTTTAAGGATTATGCTAACATTTTTGAGAAAAAAAAATTAAAATTTTCAAAACTTTACAGGAATTTCACCTCTTAATAAATGTTCTTTTTTTCCAATACAGACAACTTTCTTATTAATATAGAGATCAATTAAAAATTAAAAAAAAGTGAAACAAAATTATATATAAAACTTGTCCTTATTTTAGTCCCAGTACTTTAAGAGACTGAAATTTTTGGATAGGAACTTGGCCCTTATTTTACATAAGTGTTTTGGTGGGATTCCTTATATCTTTTTTCCCTTTCCTGAGTTTAATAAATCGAAAAAGTGGGAAAATCGCATGCTTTTTTTTCTCACTCTACCTTGCTCTGTAGGTAAAACCTAACTTTTAGACCGAATGTGAAGTGCAAAAATTGCTTATTTTAAGGGGGTTTTCTAGTCTAAAAGTTGAAAGAATCAAATTTTTTTTCGAGTTTAGATATCTAAGAATATCTCCTTAAAAAGATTTTTCAAAATTCGACATATTTTAAAAGTTATAGCTAAAGTTATTGTTTGGCGCAATAAAGCTGGAATCGAAAGTTAAAACTTTAAACACGTTTTTCTCAAAACTACTTTTTTCGTTCCAATTGACCAATTTTCTTAAAAGTTAGCATGAGTCTTCTTTATATATTCCTCTACGGCAGAAACCAACAAAAAATCAAAATTTTCAATTTTTACCATTTTTAAAGATTCGGAAAAGTTAAAAAATAGGTGAAAAAAACCTACCTCTTTTTTTAAGAAACAACTATGACCTGAGAAACTCAGGTTCAATCAGATTGCAAACATCTAAAATACCCCCTAAATATACGGTATTACTGCCCCTGATTTCGGGCGTTCCGAGTAAAAATGTACAATTTTCAGATTTTTTTCTTTACTTATGTCCTGAAACCCACTTACATACCAAATTTTAAGTTTACTCCCTTGGGAAGTGCCCTATAATTTAAATGAGTCAGTGAGTGACTAATAAAATAGGCGATTTTCAAAATCATGTATGTCAAAAACTATTTGACATAGCTTTCTCAATTTTTTCACAGATAATAATTAGAATAATTATGTGAATTTACATACCAAATCTCATACATTTTTGTGGACCGATAACGAAGTTATGATAGGGAGAAAACACGCTGAAACGTCTCGTGTAATGTACACACTGCGTGCATCAGGCCGGAATTTAGATAATTTGACGCACTTGCACTACCTATCAGTAATTTCTTTCATAGCTTAGTTAGAAGTTCACTTTTTCAATGCCTCTCGTAGGTAGCATACGTTTTTTGGTGTATAACATAGTACATTGTAGTCGATTACTTTTAAAATCAATATTTTATCATTTCATTAAAAGTTTTCCAAAAATAAAATTTTAGGGTTTTTAACATTTTCGGAGCAAATAGTCTAGTCGAGAAGAGTTTTTCCTGCGAAAAATAGTTAAAAGGTTTCGAAAAATATGATGAATAGCTCATTCGACGCGGAATGCAAATCTGGGAAAGGCGTTTTGAGGATTTTTTCTGCCAATAAAAATTGCAATTGTTATTAACAAAATACGAAAAAAATTCATTTCGATTTTTGATGATAACTCAAAAACCCTAAGAGATAGCGAAAATGGCAAAAAAGATTCTTGAAGGGGAGGAAATTATCGATAAAAAAGTCTTGACTCCTGAAGTTCTATCTCCATTATTTATAATTTTAATTTAACGTTGAAAATGAGCCTTCGCGCGACATTTTTGGTTGCGCGCTCAGCGTCAAAACCGTGTACGTAACACTAAATATTTTTTTTAGGTTATTAAATATTAATAAATTTAAAACAAATATTGCTATTAAAAACTTTAGAATTGATCGTTAAAATTTAAGTCAAAGTTGGTTTTTCAACAAGTTAGACAATTGTCAATTAACAAAATTGTGGTTTAAAATTTTAGCTTCGTGAATCCCTTCTTATATACATACCTAACAAGATAACGCTATAAAAGTTTTAAAAAATTTAATCCTTTGTTTATAATAGTTTTATAACTTTGACATACAATTAAAAATCATAGTAATTAGGTCTATTCCTTTACACTTTTACATTCCTTTGACAATAAACAATGCAAAATACCCCACACTTTTGTGTTCCTTTGCAAGATTGGGGTACACTGGTGTGAATTAAATTACACCTCGTCGATGGGAGGTGTAAAAAGTGTAATTTGCCGTGATCTACATATTTTTGACATTTGAACAGCTAAAAATTATAAATGTGAGGTTAAATTTTATAATTATGAAAATTTTCGGTCATTGTCAGTGCTTTGCTTAGTAGTCTTGGTACTAGAAATTGGTTTGATTTTATTATTTTTTATTAAATGTAAAGAAAAAGCGAAAATAGCAAATATATGAAAAAGAGAGGATAGTTTGACAACAAAATTTACACTTTTTCGTTGCCTGATCTCGCGCACTAGAAATCAGCTGATTATTAGTGCAGTGTATTTTACAATACACTCAAAACCCAAGGAATAGACCTATATTGTCAAAGTTATAAAATTATTACTAACGAAGCATTAAAATTGTTTAAACTTTTATCACGTAATTATCACGTTAGGTATGTATATAAGAATGGCTCCAAGACGCGAAAATATTATACGACAATTATTTAAACATTTTTTTTTTAATGTATCGATGAAGACGAAAGTTCGAAACAATTTTGTTAATTACCAATTGTATAACTTGTTGAAAAATTAAATTTAAGTTAAATTTTCGACGAAAATAAATTCTTTAAAGTGTTCTGAATACATCATAATTTTTAAATGTTTCGATAAATATTTAATACCCGAAAAAAATTTATTTAGTGTGACGTACTCGGTTTTGATACCGAGCGCGCAACCAAAAATGTCGCGAGGAGGCTCATTTTCAGCGTTAAATTAAAATTATAAATAATGGAGATAGAACTCTGGGAGTAAACACTTTTTTATGGGAAAATTTCTCCTCTTCAAGGATCTTTTTTGCAATTTTCGCTATCCCTTATGGTTTTTGAGTTATCATCAAAAATCGAAATGACTTTTTTCGTTTTTTGTTAATAACAGAAATTGCAACAGAATTTTTATTGGCAGAAAAAAACCTTAAAACACCTTTCGCAGATTTGCATTTCGCATCGAATAAGCTATCGCTCATATTTTTCGAAGCCTTCTAACTATTTTTCGCGGGAAACACACTTCTCGACTAGTCTAAAAGTGGAAACTGGCAAAAATTTCTGGGACGTGAACTGGATCGTTTCGTTAGATAAATAATTGTTATTCCACGTTAGTAGACGTCTAAATTCACTGGTAATTTTCAGGGCAATTCCGGCGAAAAGCGTGGTGGTTCTTCCTTTGCAAGTGACAGAGTGCGAGGGGGTTGAAATTCTGGAACACGTCCAGGCCAAGTTGACGATTTACGCTCAAAGACGTGGGGATTTAAATATTCTGTTGACTTCGCCCATGGGAACGCGAGTGATTCTGCTGGCGCACAGGGCCCATGACAATTCCAGGTCCGGATTCAACTATTGGCCTTTTATGTCTGTACATTCGTGGGGGGAATCACCGTTTGGGACCTGGCAGTTGGAAATACACAATGATGGCAGGTTGATGGGTAAGTGTATCGTTTAAAAGTTGGTGTTGCTATTTGTTTGTGCTGTTACTAACTTTTCCTAACATTTTGATGTATAATTAAAAAAGTGTATGTCGGCTAAAAATGGGCGTTGCTATTGGTTTATGGTGTTTCTAACTTTTTCTAAGATTTCAATAAATAATTTTAATATATAATCAAAAAATGTTTACATATACCGAGGAATGTGAAGTGAATATAAAGAAACATTGCAATTTAATAACTTTTTTAGGGGATGAAATCTTCAGAATGCCTCTTTGGGTATTTAAGCAAAAAATGTTAAAAGCAAAGATAAAAAAATTTTTAAATTAGCAAACGTATAGATATATGTAGTTTTTGTGCTAAAAAAAATATAGTTTAAAAATCAACATGCTAAAAAAGTTCACAAAAATACTTGGAGAAACTAAATTAGGTTTTTTTTTAATAAATAAAAAATGGCTATTGGTACAAAAATTAACTTTATTTAGATTTTTGTCAAATATATATATATATATATATATATATATATATATATATATATATATATATATATATATATATATATATATATATATATATATATATATATATATATATATATATATATGTATAGATTTATGTTTAACAAAAATTAAAAAATTTATTTGACTCGTATTTCAGCTTTTATCAATGATTTTTCTTTCTTAAACAATTATACAACTTAGCTTTGATGTTTAGAGTATGTGTCGAATCTAGTACATTTTTTTATAAAATTTTGGTTTTATCGATTTACCCAAAAAGGTTATTCTACATACAGGGTGTTAATTAATTGAGTGCGGATAATACAGGGTGTGAATACTTGGGTGATTTTAAGGAGAAAAGTTTATATCAACATATTTCCTAAACCTCTTAATTTTTAAGCTACAGCTAAGAAAAAAGTGAGTTTTTCATCATAATTTGTTATCATTCTTAGATACTTTTATGAAATTTTGTACACATCTTTTCGTCATTAAATAGCATATTTTGACGTAAAAGATTTTTTTAAATTTTCACCAGTGACGTCTGTACGGGGTTTGAACTGACAATTTTTAAAGAAACAAAATGGTACGTCACTGATTTTTCTAAAAACTGAGACTATTTTTAAAATCCCCATTTATTTTGGAGCAAATTTGGTTCCTAGACTTACTTTCTTACGACGTACCGTTTTCGCGTAAAAAAATAAAAACAAATTTTTTTTTTTTCTTTTGTTCATTATTTTGTTAAAATATAGTTGAAACCCACTATGAGCAACATTTTTTTTGGGACAAAAATTAAACTGAACGTCTCTGATTTTTTTTTTCAATTTTGTTTTAAAAATCGAGATTTATTAAGTAAAACGATTAATTCAAAATCTTAAATTATGGCGCTCCTCCATTACCCAGCCTACCAACTACTTTTATTTCATTGGCTTTAAGAGGGCATTTAATGTGCTTATCGTTTTTTTTTTCAAATATTCAATATTATGCCTACGCGAACATCACTGGTGAAAATAGAAAATTTAGTTTTTGTACCAAAAAAAGTGTGCCAACTAAATTTTAAAAAAATACCAAAAACAGTCGCAATGAACTTAAGAAAAAATTTTTTTTGGTTTTTATTTTATACGCGTACGTCGCACGAAAGTAAGTCTAGGAACAAAATTTGCTTCAAAATAAATGGGGATTTCAAAAATATTTTTGGTCTTTAGAAAAATTAGTGACGTACCATTTTTTTCTCTAAAAATTGTCAGTTCAAACCCCGTACGGACGTCACTGGTGAAAATTAAAAAAAAATCTTTTACGTCAAAAATGCTACTTAGTGATGGAAAGATGTGTTCAAAATTTCATAAATATATCTAAGAGTGATAACAAATTATGATAAAAAACTTACTTTTTTCTTAAAATAATAACACCCTGTAGCTCAAAAACTAAGGGGTTTAGGACATATGATGATATAAACTTTTCTTCTTAAAATTACCAGAGGATTCACACCCTGTATTATCGGCACTCAATTAATTAACACCCTGTATAAATGTAACATTATTTATTTTATTCACTTCACATTTAATAAAAAACTTAAAATTACATGATTAGTAACAACTATTTTTCTTAAACGAAGTTTGAGTAGAATTAAGACAAACACTTTGTGACTTCACTACAATCAAAAGGGATTCCATAGTTTAATATCTCAAAAATTGAGCTGGTGCATAGGGAAGTCCCCATTTCCATTTTAAACACATGGATTTTTTTTTCTTTTTTACAAAACAACTTTATGAAAATCGATCTCTTATGTTTTTCTCCCTTAACTGAATAGAAATAAAGTTACAGAGCATAGAATAAAAGGAGACATTTTTAATGATAAAATAATACGAATAATATATACGTTTCAACAAGGATACAATTTGTATTCTAATTTATTTCGACTTTTAATACAAAAAAGATCACTGTTTTAAAGAGGTTAAATTATGTTTAGTATGTAATCAGTGATGTTTTTCTATTTAAAGTCAAAATAAAGTAGAATAAAAATTGAATCCCTGTTTAAAAGTACATTATTCGTATTATTCCATCATTATTCATTATACTCTGTATACAGTGTGTCCCAAATTGGTGGGAATGTATTGGGATCTTGGAAACCACCATAGATAGAAAATCGGTTAAATGGGGAAAGTTTTGGTAAATTATGTTAGTAAGCTAATCCCGTTTACTACATGTTTTTATCTATTCAGGTTTTTGAGAAATTTAGAAAAAACCTGAAACATGCATTTTCGAAAATCGGCCATATTTTTTTTATAAGTGAAAATTTTTCCTCATTTATTTCAAAAAACAAATATAAACAATAAAATATTAGTAATTGGCAAAATAGATGAGCTGAACAAATATTTTACAGAAATGGGTTCGCGAACATAGCTATAACGTTAATACTGTGTTACAACAAAACCACACGTAACAAGTTAATTGAAACAAGTGAAAGCAAAAACAATGAAAAGTGGCTAAATTAATATTCCTACCAAAATGAAGATGTTAAATAACGACCTAAAGTTCAAAATGTTGTCCATATTTCTCAACATATTAACGATATTTTTTTAAATAGTCCTAACTACCCCATAAATGGTTGAGCTAGGTATGTGGAATTATCTATCAACATCCCTGGCTGAAGATGTTGGATTTTCTTTAAAATGTTGGTTAACTGCAGCATCTCGTTGTCGATTTTCTTCAACGTACTTCTTAGGTCGTGGTTTTATAAAACTTCCGAATTTAAACAAATTTGTAAGTAAGTAAGTTTTCGAAAGTATGTTAGTTTAGGATGCTGCCTTCAGGAATATTGTCGAAATACGTTTTCGCAGCTTTATTAACATTTCTATTGCTTTGGAAATAACGTTGCAAAATACCAAGTCTTTTTTTCAAATAATTAATCATTTTACAAAGTTGAAAAAATTTTAATAACGTACCCGAGCTACTGCGAAAATATGTGTTTTTTGAAGTGGATGGGGTTATAAACTCCTAAACTATAACATGTTATACATTGTTGAAATAAGAATGAAAAGCACTATTTGGCTATTGGAAAAAATCCAATATGGCGCCCATATGAAAAAGTAAAGGTGATGATACTTCATCAACTTTACTTTTTCATATGGGCGCCATTACATTTTGTTGTAACACGGTATTAACGTTATAGCTATGTTCGCGAACCCATTTCTGTAAAATATCTGTTCAGCTTATCTATTTTGCCAATTACTAATATTTTATTGTTTACAAAAAAAATGACGTTCGCCAGGAGTCAAGGCCAACTGAGAAAATATTTGTTTTTTGAAATAAATAAGGTTATAAACTCTTAAATTATAACATGTTATACATTGTTGAAATCAGAATAAAAAGCACTATTTGGCTGCGTAAAAATCCAATATGGCGTCCATATGAAAAAATAAAGTTGATGATGATTCTAAAAGCCCGAAACGTAGAAAATAAAAATTCACTACTCGGTCATATTCTACAAAAAAAGTTGCTCTGAAGAAGTTTTTACAGATTTGAAAAATTTTCATTTATAAAAAAAATATGGATGATTTTCGAAAATGGATGTTTCAGGTTTTTTCAAAATTTCTCAAAAACCTGAATAGATAAAACCACGTAGTAAACGGGATTAGCTTACTAACATAATTATCCAGAACTTTCCCCATTTAACCGATTTTCTATCTATCGTGGTTTCCAAGATCCCCAGTCCCCACCAATTTGGGACACACTGTATATCCCAAATCAGACCCTCTTTAGAATATTGTTCTCATGTCTGGGGAATGGCGTCTCCTACAACACTTAGCATTCTGAACTCCATTCAAAGAAGAGCCGTTCGTCTTATTAATGATCCCACGCTTACAGAAGGGCTTCCTCTTCTTGCCCACCGTCGAGCTGTAGGGGATCTGTCGCGCTTCTATAGGTATTTTCATGGCTTTTGCTTAGAGAAATTGGCCAGTATAATTCCTTTTCTGGCAGGTCCCAGCAGAGCAACACGTAGTGCAGCTTTTATGCATCCTTTTACAGTTCAGTTACAGAGGCCCCAAACTTCCCGCTTTCTTCGTTCCTTCATCCCTAGAGTGTCAAGTCTATGGAACCTGCTGCCCGCAGAAGTTTTTCCTTTTCCTCCCAATCTCCAAATATGTAAGTCCCATGTGAACAAACTCCCTCTCACCACACTTAAGACACCCACGGTACGTTAGTACTTAGGCATCAGCCTTCGTAGACTGTCCCAAGATAAAAAAAAGAAATAAAAATGTTTTTTTCTATTTCTATGCTCGGTAACTTTATTTCTATTCAGTTTAGGAAAAAACATAGAATATCGATTTTGTAGAAAATTAAATTTCCTGTAAGATAATTAGGACCGAAATTTGAGATTTTTTTTTCATATGGTTATTTCGAAAATAAAAAAAAATCGAATGTATTTTAAATGAAAAAGGGAACCCTCCTATGCGCGATCTCAATTTTTTAGATATTAAGCCCAATTTTTGGGAGAATTTTTTTTATATCGACGAAACTCTAGGATTAAAAATATTGAAAATACCGGAGCCGCCACTGGGACAGCACATTATCTTTTCTTTTCCTTGTATCTTGTACCAAGCTAACCCTCCTTAGTTTGCTATCTACTAACACACCGCTGTTAATTTTCAGGAAGAGCGACGCTTCAGAATTGGTCCCTAATACTTTACGGGACGAAGCAATTTATGTCTTTATCGCCGAACAATAATAACGAGTCTAATGGCTTAAAAGTGAATAAAGCCAAAAGCTCCAGAGGCTTTAAAAAGAATAAATCGAAACAGAAAGCCTTGCAGAAGCTAAAAAATCAAAGGCAACCGGCTTTATCTAAAACAAAATTTAAACCTGCCGCTACAAAAGAAAAAGAAGTCATAGCGAACACCTTTAACAATACTATTTCAAGTACAGTCAGAAATAAAAAGCTTTCCATGTCAACTACGACTGATTTCACTCCGTATTTTTACGCGGTTTCGAACAGCAAAATCAAATTAGATCATGACAGTATGGTCAAACATTATTTGAAATTCGTTAAAAACGTTACCATTACGTACCCCGTTATGATTCCTTCTAGAGACGTCGTTTTAGACAAGAAAAATTATAAGAAAAGCCAAAAGTTAAAGGAAAAAAGCCGTGACATCAATTTCAATCATAACCTAAAAGTTTTCCTTCCTAAGACTAGTGAAAAACCGCCCAGTAAAGAGCAAAAGGGTAATTTTAACAGCATGACAGCTTTTTGTCTATTATTGTGTAGTTTAGAAAAAAAATTTTTTTAGTTACACGTGCTTTTCTGCATCTATATTGGGAGCTGTAGATTTTTTGTTTTTAACGCACTAATCATCGATTATTTATCTTTATGTGAATGTTCTTTTGTTTTTAGACCATATTGTTATACTTATAGCGGTGTATACCATCGACGAAACACCCTGTTTTTATTTTTACCAAAATCCAGAAAGTTAAGGGTTATTTTCAGTCCTTGCGATGTAATCCGAAGTACCTACATTATTTTAAAAAACGTTCTCGAAAACTGTTGCATATACGAACAATATTGTAATAATAAGTTTTTCAAAATTTTAATTGGGTTTTTTTGCTTTAAAAATATGCAGGTAAAACAAAAAACAGGACGAATTTTAAAAATCTCTAAAATATCCAGCAGAATAAAATTGTTTGCTAGTATCGCATTTTTACCAAAATCCAGAAAGTTAAGGGTTATTTTTCAGTCCTTGCGATGTAATCCGAAGTACCTACATTATTTTAAAAAACGTTCTCGAAAACTGTTGCATATACGAACAATATTGTAATAATAAGTTTTTCAAAATTTTAATTGGGTTTTTTTTTGCTTTAAAAATATGCAGGTAAAACAAAAAAAAGGACGAATTTTAAAAATCTCTAAAATATCCAGCAGAATAAAATTGTTTGAGAGTATCGCATTTTTACCAAAATCCAGAAAGTTAAGGGTTATTTTTCAGTCCTTGCGATGTAATCCGAAGTACCTACATTATTTTAAAAAACGTTCTCGAAAACTGTTGCATATACGAACAATATTGTAATAATAAGTTTTTCAAAATTTTAATTGGGTTTTTTTGCTTTAAAAATATGCAGGTAAAAAAAAAAAGGACGAATTTTAAAAATCTCTAAAATATCCAGCAGAATAAAATTGTTTGAGAGTATCGCATTTTTACCAAAATCCAGAAAGTTAAGGGTTATTTTTCAGTCCTTGCGATGTAATCCGAAGTACCTACATTATTTTAAAAAACGTTCTCGAAAACTGTTGCATATACGAACAATATTGTAATAATAAGTTTTTCAAAATTTTAATTGGGTTTTTTTTGCTTTAAAAATATGCAGGTAAAACAAAAAAAGGACGAATTTTAAAAATCTCTAAAATATCCAGCAGAATAAAATTGTTTGAGAGTATCGCATTTTTACCAAAATCCAGAAAGTTAAGGGTTATTTTTCAGTCCTTGCGATGTAATCCGAAGTACCTACATTATTTTAAAAAACGTTCTCGAAAACTGTTGCATATACGAACAATATTGTAATAATAAGTTTTTCAAAATTTTAATTGGGTTTTTTTTGCTTTAAAAATATGCAGGTAAAACAAAAAAAAGGACGAATTTTAAAAATCTCTAAAATATCCAGCAGAATAAAATTGTTTGAGAGTATCGCATTTTTACCAAAATCCAGAAAGTTAAGGGTTATTTTTCAGTCCTTGCGATGTAATCCGAAGTACCTACATTATTTTAAAAACGTTCTCGAAAACTGTTGCATATACGAACAATATTGTAATAATAAGTTTTTCAAAATTTTAATTGGGTTTTTTTGCTTTAAAAATATGCAGGTAAAACAAAAAAAGGACGAATTTTAAAAATCTCTAAAATATCCAGCAGAATAAAATTGTTTGAGAGTATCGCACTTTTACCAAAATCCAGAAAGTTAAGGGTTATTTTTCAGTCCTTGCGATGTAATCCGAAGTACCTACATTATTTTAAAAAAACGTCTCGAAAACTGTTGCATATACGAACAATATTGTAATAATAAGTTTTTCAAAATTTTAATTGGGTTTTTTTGCTTTAAAAATATGCAGGTAAACAAAAAAAAAAGGACGAATTTTAAAAATCTCTAAAATACCCAGCAGAATAAAATTGTTTGAGAGTATTGCATTTTTACCAAAATCCAGAAAGTTAAGGGTTATTTTTCAGTCCTTGCGATGTAATCCGAAGTACCTACATTATTTTAAAAAACGTTCTCGAAAACTGTTGCATATACGAACAATATTGTAATAATAAGTTTTTCAAAATTTTAATTGGGTTTTTTTGCTTTAAAAATATGCAGGTAAAACAAAAAAAAGGACGAATTTTAAAAATCTCTAAAATATCCAGCAGAATAAAATTGTTTGAGAGTATCGCATTTTTACCAAAATCCAGAAAGTTAAGGGTTATTTTTCAGTCCTTGCGATGTAATCCGAAGTACCTACATTATTTTAAAAAACGTTCTCGAAAACTGTTGCATATACGAACAATATTGTAATAATAAGTTTTTCAAAATTTTAATTGGGTTTTTTTTTGCTTTAAAAATATGCAGGTAAAACAAAAAAAAGGACGAATTTTAAAAATCTCTAAAATATCCAGCAGAATAAAATTGTTTGAGAGTATCGCATTTTTACCAAAATCCAGAAAGTTAAGGGTTATTTTTCAGTCCTTGCGATGTAATCCGAAGTACCTACATTATTTTAAAAAACGTTCTCGAAAACTGTTGCATATACGAACAATATTGTAATAATAAGTTTTTCAAAATTTTAATTGGGTTTTTTTTTGCTTTAAAAATATGCAGGTAAAACAAAAAAAGGACGAATTTTAAAAATCTCTAAAATATCCAGCAGAATAAAATTGTTTGAGAGTATCGCATTAAGGGGGGAAATACCTGTAAAATTTTGAAAAAAATCTTATAAAATGTTGGTATAATTCTTTTAGGGATACCTCATTAAATTTTTGAAACATAATTTTAGGTATTTGTTTTATTAGAGGGTAAACCGTGACGTGTATGTATATATACGTGTATGTATTAAAACTTTAAACGCGTTTTTCTCAAAACCATATTTTTTAAATTGGCATACACGATAACTCAAAAAGTTATTGATATATGTATAGGTTCATATTTTCTATATGAACCTACAAATTTCCGAAAATTAACAAAAAAATTTTATTGAAGCAATAGAAAAATTCGGCCCAAAATTCATTTAATTTTTTCCAAGTACTTTATGCCGCGAATTTTTTTTATATTTTTTTAGATTCATTTAAAAATTATAACAAGAATAAACCCACAGAATTTAGGTTTTTGTTTTTAAATCACTACATCCGTTGCTACAATGCTCGCCGATTAAGAAGTCCTTCCTGGAAGAGTTTAGTGTACAGTGACGGCCAAAAAAATTGTCAAATTTTGACTTTTCTGATAATTTTTTGTAAATCGCTCTTTTTTACCTTGTTTTACTTTTAATTACTATAAATAAAGCAAAAGGTAAAAGAAAATATTTATATTTTATAAAACTAACAAATTAATAAATTTATTAACAATTTAATAAATTCAAACAAACTTAAATAACCTTCCAAACAAATTTAATATTTTATTGCGGCCCCGTTTTTTTCTAAGATAGAGTTTAGCCTTCCAGGCATCGAATGGACCAAAGCCCGGGCGTAGTCTGGATTTCCTCGTAACTCATTCCACGCCTCTAAAATTTTATCCTTAAGTTTGTTTACATTTTGCGACCTAAACTCATTTTCCCCATTTTTTTAAACTAATAAGCCCCAAACATTTTCCATAACATTTAAATCCGGACTACGTGAGGGCCACGGTAATACCCTGATACGCTGCATTCCAGCCATTCATCGACTTGCCGGGCCGTATGAACGGGACACTTATCTTGCTGAAAGATAAAATTTTTATCCGGAAATCGATCCAGTACAGAAGGAAGCATGATATTTTATCCTAGATCTGTATATACCTCCGCATTGAACCTTCCTTCGATAAAATAACATACACGAAGTCCTTGTGCAGTTAGCCACCCCCAAACATTTACCGAAAATCGCCCACTGTCCCTTTGGGTATATTTTTTATCAAATCGTGTTCCTGGAGGCCTGTATACCTTAAGTATCCCATTGTAGCACGACTGAAACACTTTTTCATCGGTGAATATTATATTTTCCCAAATGGTTCCGAAAATTGTAGAGCAAATCAAGGTTGTTCTTTATTGCTTTTTAAAACGGTGGCCGTGGGGGCAGCGCAATTCGGATATTTGCCTTATTCTTCGCCGTGCCGTTCTAACCGATGCTGGGAAATTGCTTTCCGTTTTTGCTGTAACTACAGATTTAAATGGTTGGTTTCTCAAAACATTAACTATTATTAATGTCTTGTTCTTAATTCGATAGTTTGGGGCGACCACTTCCAGCTCTTCTCTAAAAGAAGTGTGTTTCCTGCCAAAAAATTAATAGTACTCTTTGGGATGTTAAGCTCTTCCGCCACATCCCTTTCTGGCCAACCTCTCTGCCCAATATAATGAATACTTTTTGATCCAAAGTTAACTTTGGCATTTTAAAAAATATTTTTAGACACTGACAACGGACACCCGTTTCTTTATTAGGTTTTTCAAAAGGTATTTATATTCAGTAGAAGGTGGCATAAGCCTATTTTACAAAAGGGAACAAGAATTGCTCAAAATTTAGTGGACGTTACTGTCAGGGTTTTTATTTATATTTTGACACGCATTTACAACTATAACTAAAAACGATAGAAAAAAACTTCCTTTATAAAAGTTTCATAGTTTTTTCTCTATTATCTTTTGAGCATAATGAAAGAAACAAATGAGCATCAAAAATTTAAGAAAAATGAATAAGTTAACTTTTTTCAAATGGAACCTGATATTTTATTTAGAATAAAAGCTCTTTTTATCCCCTTTTAAAAATATATAGTTTGTTGGTATTTCATTTAGACGTATTGAAAATATTTAAGTTTTTAATTAAAAAATCAATGAAAAATAAAAATCAGCATTACCTTAGAAAACAAATGATTTATTTATTACGAACTTTAAGTATAAATATTTACAAATTTTCGACGTAACCTCCACCATTTTCTCTGCACTTGAAAATGTTTCTCCTCAACTTACGATTAATCGCGTTAAAAACAAATTGGACCTTTCCTATTAATAACATTATTTCATTTTCAATTTTTTGTCTTGTATGTTTATATTTTCTGGCCTTTCGTAATAAATTTTATTTTTTAGGTAACCCCACAAAAATATATCCAGAGGTTTTTAAGTCGGGCTATTGGGCGGCCATCTAATAGTGCCATACCTTCCTATCCAAATTCCGATTTCTCCAAGATACTGAGTTACTGGTCCAACATTGTGGGGGGGGGTGCCCCACCCCGGTGCCAGATAATGTTTCTGTATTGCTGAAGAGGAATGTCTTAAGCAGATTTTCGATCTCATTTTGAATAAAATGCAGATACCTATCTCCCGTTAGAGGTCCTTCAAAAATTATCGGTGCAATAACCTTACTGCCCAACATGCCACACCAAAATGGAAGAGACCAAAGTCCTGGTATCAACAGGTTGTTTTTTGTGAAGGTGTTCAGCCCAATAATGCTTGTTCTTTCTATTATACATCCCCGCCGTAGTGAAAGTTTTTCATCAGTAAATAAAATGTTGTTAAAAATTTCCATCGTTTTGAAGACTACGAATCATTTCGACAATAATTAGGTCGTTGAATCTTATGAGCGTCGGTTAAATTTTGAACTGGCAAAAATTTGTAGGGATGAAAATTGGGGTTTTCTTCAATGAAATTAATTTTTCCCCGGATTTGTTTGTATAGTTTGAAACGGAAGGATTTGAACTTTCGGGATTTTCTAAAAAGTTATATCGCTTAGATTTTGTTTTTTGTTATTTCCTAAAATAAAACTTCCCTTCAAAATAAAGCAAAATATTTAAATCTTGCCCTTCATTTGCAGCCCCTGTTGTCGTTTTTCTTTAACGTTTTTTTGTTTCCCTAAACCGAGAACAATATAAGTTATGAGTTTTTGAAGGTTTCCCTGTCCGGGAAAACGCAAGGGTGGTAAACAAGAAAGAGTGCTCGATTTTTATTTTATTTGTCCGCAGATACAGGTTATGTTTGGACGTCATCCGTTTGCCCATTTTGCCCGGAAGGTAGATGTATTTTATTATTTTTTGTTAAATATTCAACTTTTAAAAAAATATTTTGGATATGCACTTACTATTTGGGAAATGTAATGTATAACATTTTAAAAAATTTAGCCTTTATACTACTTGTAAATAAAACAAACAGGCAAACGGATTACGTCACAAATACCGAATTGACGTTTAAATTGCCGTATATGGGCTTAAATGGGATCGAGCACTTGTTAATTTTTAAACCCCTTTGGGGGAAAAAATTGGTGATATTCATAGCGAACTTGCAAGATGTTTTCATTATTTTAGAAAAGACGTATTATTTCGTGTTTTTGATCTTCGGTATATCATATAGTTAAGTATTTTTTTTTAAGTAAATGAAGGGCCCCCAAAAATCAAGACGTGTCAAGGTGCTGTCAAAACGTAAAAAAAAAAGCAAGTCATTTGTTTTTCCAAACGTTTTTTTTTATTTTCCATTGATTTTTTAATCAAAAACTTAAATATTTTCAATACGGCTAGGGCAAAACCCGGATAGTCCCCCGGGGTATAGTTGCCTTTTTTGCAATAACTCTAGTTTCGCGAATGACACACAACATGTTATTTTATTTATCTATAGACTCTGCAAATACAACCAAGATGGCAGTGTTACATGTCTCTGTGCGATTGCATGGGGGGGTTTTGGGGCGATCAAAGATTTTGCGGGGGAAACTTCCTTTTTCTTATGGGGGGTCGATCCTAAACGTAATTTACATGGATTAGGCAACCATCCCCTTATATGGGATAGTTGCCTAAAATTTAAAGGTCCGCAAAACTTCAATACCCCGAAATACCAAAGAAATGTTTATTCCTTTTAAAAATTTGGGGAAATAATAAACCAAAGTACCTACCCGTTTTCAAAAAAAGAATCTTGCTTTTGTTTTAAAGATAAAAATTATTTTAAAAAGTGAGGCATCTATCCTGGTTTTACCCTAAATGAAATACCAACAAAATATATTTTTTAAAAGGGGGGGAAAATATCTTTTTTTTCTAAATAAAAATATACAGGGTGTTCCATTTAAAAAGGTTAACTTATTCATTTCTCTTAACTTTTTGGTGCTTATTTGTTTCTTTCGTTATGCTCAAAAGAAAAAAGAGAAAAAAAATGAAACTTTTATATAGGAAGTTTTTTTCAAAGTTTTTAGTTATAAAAATTTTAAAAGCGTGTCAAAATATAAATGAAAACCCTGTACATCCACCATTTAAATAATTAAACAAAAAAAAAAAAAAATATATTATTATAATGTTTATATGAACTAGATGACAATTTTGAAAAACATATAATGACCCTTTTATTAAAAAAAATCATAAAATTCAAGCAAAATTTAGGCGTTTACAGGTATCCTCCCTTAATACTTTTTAGACATATAGAGTCGTCACTGAGACATTAGAAAAATTACGTCTCTGTGACGCCCCCTGTTGGTCACATGACGTTTTGGATCAAACGTGACCAAATGCCGACGTCACATTTGACATGTGTGCCACCACAGCAACAAATGTGTATTGGATTTTAGCTATTATAAAATTAAAAATATCAACGAACAGTCTTAAAATACATTTTCCAACTTAAAACCAAAAAGGTTTTTTTACAAATTTACACAAAAAAGGTAATTAAGACTTGAAAAAGTTTTATGGTTTGTCTTAACCTAGAATAATTAAATAACTCTGTAATTTCAGTAAATTGCAGAAAGGTTCAAAGGAAGTTAAAAAAGAAACTTTTATTTTCTATTACGAATAAATATTGTTTTTATGTAAAAGTGTAAGAGAGTGGTTTTTAATTTAAATTAACTTAGCAAACAAAATGACAAAAAATGCTTTATTAAAAGAGAATTTTCGTTTTATACTCTTTGCTCTGTTTAAAACAATTTAATTTGATAAATAATAGGTTTAAGTCTACGAATATTGGTTGATTGGTCACCTGTGTTTTTTTGTAAGTAAACTTTGGGCTAAAAGCCACCAAACATCCAAAACTCGTTTATAAAAAATAAATTTAATTAAACTTTCTAATTACAGAAGTCCACAAGATATAGTTTAAATGATATAGTTTAGTCGAGAAGTATGTTTTCTGCGAAAAATAGTTAAAAGGCTTCGAAAAATATGAGTGATAGCTGGTTTGACGCGGAATGCAAATCTGAGAAAGGCCTTTTGAGAATATTGCTGCCAATAAAAATTGCATTTACAAAGCCATTTCGATTTCTGATGATAACTCACAAACATCAAATTTTTGCCTACTTACCGCGTTGAACATTGTTAGGACAGTTAACATACCGGTTTATTTTCGCGAAAGCGGTAACGTGGGGAAGGTGTTCTGTCGTCAGTATCTACGTCATTTTTTTTGTACCCAGTATCCCCCGATCGCCACTAGTGGGGAGGAGCGTTAATAATGGTTTTCAAATTTAAATTTAAAATAATGGAGGTTTCCCGGGGTTTTTCTATTTTTTTTCTGTGTTTTTTTTTTTGCTATGGTTTAACAACTTTTGGGGATTGATTTTTTTTTGGTTTATTATTAATTCCCCCCAAATGGATGAATTAATACAATTATATTACAATCATAAAGGAAAAATTTACTTATTATAGTTGACTTGAAAACAGCTAATAACTTATTAAATGAAAAATTTGGTTTATATATTATCTTTTGGACTTATTTCTTAACTCTCCAAAGACCTTACATTTAAATTTAAACTTAAAAGTGTATTAAATTATTAGTAGTAAGTTGACATACGTAAACCGTTTCGTTTTTGCGAGGATAGGCGGGTTAAACACGATTAGAATGGTGGGGGAAAGAACTGCTATCAACCAGTAGTTAAAAACAGTAAGTCGCGAAAATATCCTTAAACACAGTTTATACCGTACACCGTACAACGAATCAGTTATTTAACTCTGTTTATTTGGATGAAGCCAGATTTGACTTTTTCCTTCTTTCCTCATTTTTCGCGCACGCGCTCCATGTTTAAAAAAAGTTGTGATTAAATCGCCAGCTGAAGCTCAAAAGGGCCCCGGGCTGCAATTAATTTAATCAAATTAGTTAATTAAATGATATGCAGAAAAATTTAGTGGAATTGGTAAAAAAAAACCCTGGGGAAAAGTAATTGAGAATGATCACTTATTTACAAAATTTGGGGGCGGGGGGTAGGTTTAAATAGGTGGAAAAAATTGCATAAAATGATGTATTTGAAAATGTTTTTTAAAAAAATGGTTCAGCCGCTCATTATAAAACCATTAAAGGCTGGGCTACCTCAAGAAAATAAATGTTGATGTTGAAGAACATAGGACGAATTTACATAATTGATTTATTATTTTGTAGGTAGCCATTTCAATAAATGAAAGTCATTTAAAAAAATTTTATGTGTAAGTATATTTAACAAAATATATAATATGGTCAAGGACCAAGAAAAAAATTTCGAGTACAGTTTTATTAGTCATACTAAATTTAAAAAAGGCCCTTTTTTCGTGGGGGGAAATAAAATAATAAATTTTTTGACTCATACCGAAAACCGAAGCAAGCCGAAATGAACATTACAGTACAGTATAAGATTTAAAAATGGAAAGTACCTATTATCACACATATAGAAGAATCACCATCCAGTAAATAGCTAAATCAAAAACTAAAGTCATAAAAATAATTCTTAGGCCTATACACCCAAGACATAGAGGAAAAAATTTTACCTTACAGAGTTTTAAAGTAACCCGGGTTTTAAAAACAGTTAAATTATTTAAATAACCACCTCAGTAAAAAAAAAAGAATACCTATACATTTCTAGAACCACTGGATAGAAATTACTACAAGGGAACAACCGTCTGTTTTTCAGACTGAATACTAATTCAGGATCTATTTTCGAAAAAAAAAAAATTTAAAAAAAACATTTCCTGGCCCCCCATTCTTGTTTTAAAATTTTAATGATGTTATATTACCTTACCTTTAAATAATAGGCCTATAAATGCTGAAGAATATTAGTATTCTAAAGCTGGATTGGCTTTCTTAACTTTTAGACAAAACAACGCACAACCATGGTTTTTAAAAATGAAAAACCGAAAACACTAGTCCCCTTTTCAAATTAATTCTCAAAAAATTAACACCAAAAAATCACTTGAAATACCGAAAAATAAACAACGCTTCCAACCTCTAAACAGTTCAATACACCAGCGACCTGACATCAAAAATAAATTAAAAAAAAAATAGACCAGCCCTGACTGGTGCGTTCCTTTCTGTTCAATCAGGTGGGCATCCATCTCTCTGTTGTGGTTAAACTGTCGTAACAGAAAAAGATAAAACTAGACCGGATTGGTTATTATAAATAAAAGAAATCGTCCTCATATCAATTGACAGGTTGAGAATGCCCAGAATATGAGGAAAGTGTTCCTATTGGTTGAATTCTATGGCTTCAAAACAGGTGGAGAGTTAGATAACTGATTCGTTGTACGGTATAAACTGTGTCAAAAACCATACGAAATAGCGAAAATTGCAAAAAACACCCTTGAAGGGGAAGAAGTTTTCGATAAAAAAATTCCAACTCCCGGAGTTCTATCTCCATATTTATAATTTTAATTTAACGCTAAAAATGGTCCTCCGCGCGACATTTTTGGTTGCGCGCTCGGCGTCAAAACCGAGTACGTCACACTAAATATTTTTTTTTCGGGTATTACATATTAATTGAAATTTTTTTTAAAAATTATGTTGTATTCAGAACATTTTAAAGAATTTAATTCCGCTAAACCTTTAACCCAAAGTTAGTTTTTTAACAAATAAGACAATTCTTAATTAACAAAATTGAAAAGAAAAAAAAAGGTTCCGGCGTATCTCGAAAAAAATCCAAAGTGTGGGAAAAATTTAGTAAAAGGTAAAAATAGAAAAATTTTTGTTTCTAAAGGTGCAGGGAACCAACTTAATCTAAGCGTTTCTGTAAATTTTTGCTATTCCCAAAAAAAAATCCGATATTTGGCGGAGGAACTCTTTGTTTGTTATATTCTAAAATAGTGGTGGGTATTTCGAAAAAATTGAAATTGAATGGCTGAGCCGATTTTAACAACTTGGGCATTTAAAAAGAAGTTCTGGGCTATAAATCTTAAATATTTGAAGTTTTGTTGTTTAATGTCTGCTAGAGGGCTTTTTTCATATTCCACAGAAATGGTTAATTTTCTCAGAAAAATTAAGTGCATTGGTATAATTTTTTTTCTTTAAAAAAGTAGCAAAAATCCTAAACACGAAAAGCACCGATATCTTTTTTACCTAATATTTAGCCCAAAAAGAAAATTTTATAATGTCAATATCTAAAAAAAATAAAAAAGCTACAAGAAATTTTAAAAAAAAACTGTGTATTTTTACAAAACCGCCAATTAAGGTTAAATAATCTTTTTATTTAAATGCAGTACTTTACGAGTTATAATGAAAAAAGCGAATTCTAGGGGTATACCTTGAAAAAATCCTGAAACTTCGATTTTTTGAATATAACTCGTAAAGTATTGCATTTAGACGAAAATATTTTATAACCTAAATTACAGGTTTTGTAAAAATACATAATTTATGTTTTGTAAAATTTCTTGTAGCTTTTATAGTTTTTGGGATATTGACGTATAAATTTTTTTTGGCCTAAATTTTAGGTAAGGAACAAGATATCGAGATACGGTTTTAGCAAGCTTGTTAAGGCATTATTTAGCTACTTTTCCATGCAAAAAAATTATACCAATGCATTTAATTTTTTTGAGAAAATTAACCATTTCTGTCGGAATATCGTAAAAAGCCCTCTAGCGGCGACATGTGAAACTAACAAAACTTCAAATATCATAACATTTATAGCCCAAGAAAAACTCTTGTCAACTAGCCTAAGCTTGTTAAAATCGGCTCAGCCGTTTCGAAGATACAGGGTGTGTTTTATGGAAACCTTTGAATACCCCCCACCACTTTATTTTTAGAGATATAGCAAAAATTGTCAAACAAAAAAGGTTCAGATTATCCTCGACTTTAAAGATCAGGTATTTTTTTGTTACGTTAATATAGGAAAATTCACAGAAACATTACTTTTTTAGATTCAAGATTGCAGTTACGCCCCCTAGCGGCCATTTCGGAAACTTAAAAATAATTTCCAGGTATTTCTCTTGACCACTTTTACTGAAAATATTTTTCCCCAACGCTATGCGATAAGCATTTTCTGAGATACAGCCGGTGCCCTTTCTTATTTAGACACCCGGTACATTAAAAAAAAACCTTAAAAAATTGTTCTTTAAAGTGTTCTGAATCCACTACAATTTATTAAACTTTTTCAATTAATATTTAATACCCTAAAAAAATTATTTAGTGTGACGTACTCGGTTTTGACGCCAAGCGCGCAACCAAAAACGTCGCGCGGAGGTCTATTTTTAGCGTTAAATTAAAATTATAAATAAGGGAGATAAAACTCCGGAAGTTGAGACTTTTTTATCGGAAATTTTTTCCTCTTTAAGGATCTCTTTTGCAATTTTCGGTATCTCTTATGGTTTTTGAGGTAGCATCAAAAATCGAAATGGCTTTTTTTATTTGTTTTTTTTTTAATGACAATTGGCAAAAAAATCCTCAAAACGCCTTTTTTAGATTTGCATTCCGTGTCGAATGCAACAAGCAAATTTTTCGAAGTCTTGTAACTGTTTGCGCAGGAAATACACTTCTCGACTAGACTAATAATGTACATTAAAAAGTTTCGTTCAAAATTTATGTTACATACGCAAAACTTTTAATTATTGGTTATCACTGTTCCAAAAATATTTGGCTTGACAAATATTCGTAATAAACCTAACTAATTACCCTCGAATTTGCATCATATAATTAGATGTAAAAATTCTGGCCAAAAATTAGAAAAAAACTAAAACCAATAAATATGGAAATTGTAGAGAAATTAATTTGTTTTGAAAACAACTGCTTGTGCCAGACAACAATTTTTTGTAAACATTTATCGAGCGTCAAAAGCTAAAATGTGTTTATAATTAATACTATAATTAGTACCTACAAAACCCATAACTTGCTTTTATCGTAGACTTTGGTATGCGATTAGCTAGGTACGAACCTAAAGTTATTAATAGGTTCATAAACACAGCGTTCGCTGTGTTACAATAACCTTTTTTTTATTTACAAACTCATAAGTAGTGATGAAAAATTTTCGGAAATATATATTGAGGAAATATTTTCGAAAATATATCAGGAAGCATAGGAAATACATAAAAAAAGTAATCGATTAATTGCCTGACCTACCTGGGTGCCAAAAAAAGTGTTTGATTCAAAAGCCAACAAAGACCATTTAAAAGTTAAGTTTGTTAAAAATAGAAATTAAAAAAAGGGAATCACTTACAAACCATCCCAAAGTTTTTTTTTTTTTTTTTTTTTTTTTTATATATATATATATATATATATATATATATATATATATATATATATATATATATATATATATATATATATATATATATATATATATATATATAATTTTTAAAAAAACTATTCGATTGTTGCAACTATTTAGGCATTTATTTCTGAACATAGCACGCAATGAAATATTTAAATTCAAATATTCGAAAACGGCTAGACATATTGAAATCAACAAAGTATACTTTAAAGTTAAGAAAA
>JAHBCN010007033.1:138028-153028 GCA_019359885.1 Listronotus oregonensis
TTTTTAGCGTTAAATTAAAATTATATAATGGGGATAAAACTCCGGAAGTTGGACTTTTTATGGGAAAATTTTTCTTCTCTTTAAGGATCTCTTTTGCAATTTTCGGTATCTCTTATGGTTTTTGACTTATCATTAAAAATCGAAATGTTTTTTTTTTATTTCGTTTTTTGTTAATGACAATTGCAATTTTTATTGGCAGAAAAAATCCTCAAAACGCCTTTCTTAGGTTTGCATTCCGCGTCGAACGCAACAAGCAAATTTTTCGAAGCCTTGTAACTTTTTGCGCAGGAAATACACTTCTCGACTAGACTAATAATGTACATTAAAAAGTTTCGTTCAAAATTTATGTTACATACGCAAAACTTTTAATTATTGTTATACTTTCAAAAATATTTGGCTTGACAAATATTCGTAATAAACCTAAATAATTACCCTCGAATTTGCATCATATAATTAGATGTAAAAATTCTGGCCAAAAATTAGAAAAAAAACTAAAACCAATAAATATGGAAATTGTAGAGAAATTAATTTGTTTTGAAAACAACTGCTTGTGCCAGACAACAATTTTTTGTAAACATTTATCGAGCGTCAAAAGCTAAAATGTGTTTATAATTAATACTATAATTAGTACCTACAAAACCCATAACTTGCTTTTATCGTAGACTTTGGTATGCGATTACCTAGGTACGAACCTAAAGTTATTAATAGGTTCATAAACACAGCGTTCCCTGTGTTACAACAACCTTTTTTTTATTTACAAGCTCATAAGTAGTGATGAAAAATTTCCGGAAATATATATTGAGGAAATATTTTCGAAAATATATCAGGAAACATAGGAAATACATAAAAAAAAGTAATCGATTAATTGCCTGACCTACCTGGGTGCCAAAAAAAGTGTTTGATTCAAAAGCCAACAAAGACCATTTAAAAGTTAAGTTTGTTAAAAATAGAAATTAAAAAGGCAATCACTTACAAACCACCCCAAAGTTTTTATATATATATATATATATATATATATATATATATATATATATATATATATATATATATATATATATATATATATATATATACGACTGTTTGTTGCCTAGCAAAGAAACTATTCGATTGTTGGCAATTATTTAGGCATTTCTATTGGTCTGGAACATAGCACGCAATGAAATATTTAAGTTCAAATATCTCGAAAACGGCTAGACATATTGAAATCAACAAAGTATACTTTATAAGTTAAGAAAAAGTGTTTTTTTTGTAAGAAAGTTTCATCGAAACGTACCTAAAAAAAAAGATAGTTTTATTAAACTCAGTGTGTGTAATTAGCGCCTTCTAGAGAAATTCTTAAAAATATTTGAAAATTTATTTTTCTCAAGCCAATTTTCAATTTAATACGTTCAACCGTTGTCAAATTGTGCTCTATTTTTAAAAATAAATATTCATTTTGAACACCCTGTATCTCTTTAATGAGCAATATTTCAGAAAAACTTATAGAACCTAATCGGTCTATTTTGATGTCTAGTATCTTTAGTTGCTCTATTGTCCATTAGTTATGGGACACCCTGTATATATATATATATATATATATATATATATATATATATATATATATATATATATATATATATATATATATATATATATATATATATATATATATTTAAAAACCAATTACTTTTTTCGTGGTTTAACAATTAGAAATTATAAAGCTGCGCAGTACCTAGTGTACCCAGGTAGGTCAGGCAATTAGTCGATTACTTACTCATCAATCCTATCGAAACAACTATGTAAAATTTATGCCTGAATCAAACACTTAATGAAACATGTGTCATAAGTAACTGGAAAAACATAAGATCTTACATGATAGACAATATGGATTCCGTCACAGTAGATCCACAGCTGATCTTCTTTCCTTTGTTTCACACAACTGGAACAAGTCCCTTGAGTTTCTTGGTAAATCCCAGATCGTTGCTCTTGACATATCCAAAGCTTTTGATCAGGTCTGGCATGAAGGGCTTCTTAACAAACTTCCTTCTTACGGTCTTCCACCTAAGCTTTGCTCTTGGCTTTCCAGTTTCCTTTCTAATCGACGTATATCAGTTAGTGTAGATGGTCATTCCGCCAGCTTCTACCAGGGCTCAGTGCTGGCACCCACGCTGTTTCTTCTACACATTAACGATCTTCTCTCTTTCACAATCAATCCCATTCATAGTTTTGCTGACGATAGTACCCTCCACTCTAGTATTCAATTTCTTAAGCCACCGTGTTATTCTGATTTCGAGAACAAGCGCAGGTCAATGCAGATATCTCTTTCACAAGATCTTAAACTCATCTTGGATTGGGGCGCCAAAAATCTTGTTCAGTTTAATGCCTCGAAAAGACAATCATGTTCGCTGTCGCGAAAAAAGTCTGCAAATGCTCATCCCTTACATATGAGCGGCCAAGTTCTGCAGAACAAAGAGTGGTTTAATCTTGTCGGCGTTACTTTTGAGAATAACCTCAACTGGCACAAACACATTTCATCCATAGCTTCGGCAGCTTCAAAATAGATTGGATTCCTCTTCCGAGCCAGAAAGTATTTCTCCTCGTCCAATCTGTACACTCTGTATGTATCCCAAATCAGACCCTCTTTAGAATATTGTTCTCATGTCTGGGGAATGGCGTCCCCTACAACACTTAGCATTCTGGACTCCATTCAAAGAAGAGCCGTTCGTCTTATTAATGATCCAAAGCTCACAGAAAGGCTTCCTCCTCTTGCCCACCGTCGAGCGGTAGGGGATCTGTCGCTCTTCTATAGGTATTTTCACGGCTTCTGCTCAGAGGAATTGGCCAGTATAATTCCTTCTCTGGCAGTTCCCAACAGAGCAACTTTTATGCATCCTTTTACAGTTCAGTTAGAGAGGCCCCGAACGTCTTGCTTTCTTCGTTCCTTCATCCCGAGAGTGTCAAGACTATGGAACCTGCTGCCCGCAGAAGTTTTTCCTTCTCCTCCAAATCTCCAAAAATTTAAGTCCCGTGTGAACAAACTCCCTCTCACCACACTAAAGACACCCACGGTACGTTAGTATTTAGGCATCAGCCTTCGTGGACTGTCCCAAGATTAAAAAAAAATTGGCTGTTATACTATGTTCTTTATTAGAAAAGGTGTCTTAATTTTTTTTTTATTCATAAGATATTTTTTTTTCTAGCTAAAAAGTAGTACGCAATAACTGTGCCCTTTCTGGATGTTGCATTTTTCATTGTTATCAGTACGTGTAAAGTGTGTAAAAACATATCTCATTTTAGCTGAAATTAAACAATGGGACCTGACATTGTACGGTACTGCCACTCCGCCCCCCTATGACCTGAAACATGAAAACACAGGGTCAATTCCCGATTTGGACAACGAGGAAATTTTACACAATTCGATCGAGTCCTCCCCAAATTGGAAAGGAGGAGCTGAGGTACGTAACACTAAGTTTGAGTAAATTTACCAATTATACTTTTAGTGATTTATCACAGGCTAACCTTTATTTCTGAGCCGCAATTAGCCTATTATTTTTACCTACTTGATGATTTGGACCGCAATTGTCCTAGTTGTCCGAGTTGGATCAGTAGAAGAATGAAAATTCGGTGCTCTTTGAAAAGAAAAAAACATAAAAAGTAGCTAAAAAGGTTTAATTTGAACTGGCGGCCGCCTTTGCTGTTTATTTGGACTATTTTTATAGACAAGTACGGAAAGCGGCACATTATAAAAAGCAAAGGCGGCCGCCAGTTTAAACCAAACCTTTTTAGCTACTTTTTATGTTTTTTTTTCCAAAGAGAACCAAATTTTCACTCTTAATCCGATACGATATTCTTTAAAAGACACTTAGAAATAGTTAAAAACACGCTTAGAATACAAAATAAAAATTTTTATGCTTAAAATTCGGGATTTTTTATCTATTTGAATTTAAGTAGAAGCTGCAGCGATAGTGTTATTTATTACCACCAAATAAAATCACAAGTCTTGTTTAAAATTTATTTAAATATCAGGTGATTTCATGCTCCAGTAGTTTTTTCGCAATATTAAAGAAACGGTATATAGGTCAAAAATTATATATGGATCGGAAAATTTGGATTTTTTCAGGACCCTCTGCACAATTTTACACAATACAGTGCCCTACTTCAATACAAAATCTCGCTAAGAAAGGCTAATCGAGGAGGGCAAGGAACATTTACGGGGCGCGATCAAAACATTTAATCTTTTGCTTGTCTATTGCATGTATTTTTTTATATGTGTTGTTTACCTGTTTCTAAGTGTCGATGTCGTCAAAAATACTAAAAAAGCTTTTAAAAGGTAATTAAATGATCTAATAAATTGTGCAAAGTTTTTCTGATTTTTTAAATAAATAAAACTTATTTCCTAATTTAAAATTCAAAAATTTATATTTTCGAAATTAATTAGATTAGCAACTTGAGTTTTCACCACGATATAGTACGAATACCCCTCATTGAGCTGGAATTATTTCAAAATTTTAGCCTTAGTAATTTTTCCATAATCTCCATATAATCATGGCTAAATGGGCAGAGCCCGAGGCCACAAAACAAAAAAAAATTCCATAATAAAAAATAATGTATAAAAATGTCCCCTTTTTTCGAAAAAACTTTAAAATCTCCAAGCCTGATAAAAACACTTTTGCAAACCGAGTCAACCCTGTTTTTTATTTAACTATTATAAAATTATTCATAGATAAAAATGTAGCTTTGTACAGTTGTATTCATAAAAACGGCGTACAAGAATTAGAGCGAGAACAACATTCGTCAAATTTTTGTAAAACCGGCTGATTAAAAGTTATCGTGTTCTAAATTGGCGTCACCCATTTTAAAAGTGCCGGATGGCAATGTTTGACAAACTCAAAAAAATAAAAATGCCGCGTCACTTATTTGAAACTGAGAAAACTGAAATATTGGTCAAAATTGTAGAAGGGTGAAAATTCGTGAAGTTGCGGGGTTTGTTCATACAAATAAAAAACCTTTATTGAAAATAAAACAACGCTGGGAGCAAGAGAAATCGATAAAAAGAACTCCCAGACTTACAACCTCTAAACAGGATGAGGCGTTTTTAGAATACCTAAGGGAAAATCCATTTGAAACTGCAAGAGATTCTGTTATTCATACAGATTTTCCAGGATCACAGTCTACGTCCAGCAGAAGGTTCAGTAAATTAGAACTAAAAAACCGACCAGCAGCGAAAAAAATACTCCTCACTGCAGAACAGCGACAATCAAAAATCATATTTGGAACAGTGTCGTTTTTACGGACGAAAAGACATTGCAGTCTACGTATAATGACCGAATTCGCGTTTATTGGCCAAATAATACAAGGTTTGAAGCACGCTACACAAACTCCCTTGCTTTCAAATCGGGACGAATATATATTTCAGTGTTCTACTGATATATTTCGGTGGAAATTTGCAACATATCTTCGTTGTGTTTCCCTGGCGTTTTCTTCACATTTATAATAGAGAGTTAGAATTTGAAGCCGTTCTTCTGATGAAAACCTCATTATAAATCTACTCCAAAAAGTAATAAACGTATTTTTAAAATTCTTGACTTTAACAAATAAGCACCTGTGGCAGCCAGGTTTTTCAGGTGAAACTATCCTTATAGTATCATGCAGTTTTTAGACAATTGCAGCAGAACCGCAGGAAATAAACTCAGCAACCCCTATATCACCGAATTCCTCGTGAAAATCTCTATCTATTGATAAAAAAAATACAGACAGGTCCAGTGTAGTAGAAACATAGGCAGGGAACTGATGAATTTACTACTGTCTTCTTCGATCGATAAACATCGCATGATTGACCGAACGAGATGTCAGTTTGTAATATGCTTTCGGACGGGTGTGTTGTATGGTTTAAGGCGCGCTTAAAAATTACGAAAAATAAATTTATGCGGTCTAATCTGTTGAGTTAATACTTAATACATTTATGAATAGGGAATTAAATACCATCAGCTTTATTTATCAGTTCATGAATTGTCAAAGCAAAATAAAAAGTAAGTTCTCTAAACCCAAAACTCATTTCTAAAATTAAAATAGTACGCAATGAAAAAATAAATAATTAAAAACATAAAAAATACTCTAAAATGAAATTATAATAAATATTCAAACAAACCTCCTTCTTGCGCAAGGTAAAACCCCGTCTAACTTTTATTAGCATATTAGGGCTGATAGTTTGAAAAGCTTCTTTGATTTTTATTCGAAGTTCTTCTAAATTATTAGCCCTATCATGACCATAAACCGTATTTTTTAAATAACCTCATAAAAAGAAATCATTAAGAGCAAGGTTTGGTGATCTCGCGGGCCACAAAATGGTTCCACATCCACGAATCAAACGGTTAGGAAACGTATTGTTCAAATTTCCTTGAACAATACGTCCATTGTGAGCGGGACAACCATCTTGCTAAAACCAAATATTACCAAATCTTACTTTTAATAATTGGCGAATTGCCGGTACAATTTGTTGTTGTAACAGATCCAAATAAATTGCTGCAGTTAAAATGCCTTCAATAAAAAATTGTCCAATAAGGTGTTCTCCCACCATACCAGCCCAAACATTCAATTTTTGAGGATACTGGGTTCGAACCTCAAAATACTTGTGTAGGTTTTCACGAGACCAATATCGAACTTTAGTTGGATTATGTCGATTTAATAATGGAAACAATCGATCTAAGAAAGTTTTCATCTGTATTTGCCCTTTCCATTATTAATTCGCAAAACTCCATACGTCGAAATTGGTCTTCGGGAAAAATTTCATGTGTTTTTCGGGCCTTGTAGGATCGGAAACCATTTTTTTAAGGACTCTTTTAACTGTTTTTGGGAAGACACACACCCGTGGGTCTCAAAATTTTGGATAATTCTAAAAATTGTTTTCAGACATGCTATAGGTCTGTTTTCAAATGCTTCGGGGAAAGATTCCTGAATTTGTCGATATGATTTTCTTTGGAAATACCATTTTACAATTTGAACCTTTTCACGAAGTTCATAAACGCCCATTATTATTTATTTTTAGTGAAGAAACGAGTTTCCAAGAGAACTTACCCAGTATTTGCAATGACTGCGGCTGCAAGAAAGCAAATAATATTTAAATTCAAAATTAAATCTTCAAAAACATTTCACATTTATATTATCGTTTTTGCGAGTTTTGTTTCGCTAGCTCAAGTCAGGCGAATGTAAGTCAATTCGCCTAAGTGTTTCCTATGTTTCTACTACAGTGGACCTGTCTGTATACGGGGTATTCCATTTTAAAAATACGTCAATCGTGCTGTAACTCTTTTGTTTTTGTTTCAAATGTTTTTCTGATTAGATTATTGAATTTTTAGGAAAAAAAACACACGAAATGGCTATATTCGTTTTTTAAAAAAAGTACAGGAAAGTTCAAAAATAAAGCCCTGTTTACTTTAACATGAATAACCATGTACGTCTTTTTTTATAAATACAACTGTACCTCGCAGGTTAGTCAAGATGGCTGTTAGCTCTTAGACTATTAGTTGATCAAGGGCGTCTGTCCATAATTAAATTATATATCTTATTCTGTGTATTTTTTTCAGAATCGTAAAGATACATTAGAAGTGGAAGAGAAGGAAAAGAACACGTCGGGTTGCAAAAATTCTAGGGGGAATTTGTGTTTAGGTTTGTTATGTTTTGTCTTAGTTATGTACTTGCGATCATCTTTAAACCACGATATTCTTTCTGTGTTACTAATACTCATTACTGTACTAATTTTTGTTCTAGACTTATTGTCCGTAAATAATATCAAAAAATTTATAATCCTAAATCATGTAGATAGTCATAGCTTTGCTTTGAACCAGAAATCTCAACTAGTTGCCCTAGAACAAAATTCTGACAACAATTTTCACACAAGTAACTCAGAATATTGTGTTCCTTCAGAAGCTTCTAGGTCTGGTAGGTTAAGTGAACTCATTTACCCGTTTTTAAAAGGTTTTAGTAGATCTCTTTGTTCAGGTACAGCCTCAGATCATGTAGCACAAAATACACTGACGTAAATAAATTTATTTAAACTCTGTTAGTTTTAGTTAATATTTCAGCTGTAAATTTTTATGTACAGTACTGTAAAAAGCACAAATTTAAAGGCAGCCTTTATCTTACTTAAAAGATTATTTTTTTATTAATTTTAATTTAGGTTTAGGTACTTATTTTTAATTTTTAAAAAAATGGGGGGGGGGGGGGGGGGGGGGGGGGGGGGGGGGGGGGGGGGGGGGGGGGGGGGGGGGGGGGGGGGGGGGGGGGGTCTTGGTCTTGGTTTCAAGTCTGGTTTTGGGGCTTGGTCTTGCAAGCCCAAAAAAGGGGTTTTTCTTGGTCTTCCCCCCCTCCCCCAAGAGTCTTGCTGGTCTTGTTTTTTTTTGGAGTAAAATTTAAACTAAATCTTAAATAAAAAATATTTTTTTTATTATTTTACAAATAAATAAAGATGGAGACTATATTTTGCTTTAAAATTTTAAAATATACCAATTTTAACCTTACATGTAATTTAAATTATTTGATTAAAAAGGATATTTTAAATGTAGGGGTTTATTTATTTATTAGCTTTTTTAGTGATAGGAAATATTTAAATTTTCTTGAAGAAGCATATAAAATTACAATACTGAGTACTTTGAGGCAGAAAAAACTTTTAATTTCAACCAGATCAATTCCAAAAATGATTCTGATATGTAAACATTGTTTAATTAAAAAAAAGGTATTTAGGAAGCTTTTAGTTCAAATAAACTTTCTATGTTCAAATTAGTCAAACATTTGCCGTCAATTGGAACACTTTATAAACATTCTGATATAGAAGGTGGCTCGATAGTGCCAAAATCGATATACCGAAACCGTTCATAATGAAAAAATAATATCAAAAATTAAAAAAGGGTAATAAAATTATTTTCTATTTCAGAATTTTCCAAAAACCACCAAAAAAACTTCCTTATTTTATGTTTAACCTAAAATAGAAAATTATAGCAAAAAATTCGGTTAAAAAAATCCTCCGATATTATGCTGGAAATTTTGAACTGTCATATAGGAATAATGTCGACGAATGAAGAACGCTTATCTTCATTCCCTTTTTCTGTTGAAACTTTTGTCCTTTGGGGGATGAGGGAAGGGTTTTATTAATGAATTTGCAAAAAATACAATGCAAAAAAATTTGAAGTTTCATCACCAAAGAATTGGTTTAGCTGTGCAACGGGGTAATGCAGCATCGGTCCTAGGAACAATCCAGGAAGACCTAGGACTTGATGAAGTTTATAATGTTTAAATATAGATTAAGTTATTTATTTAATTTTAGAATATTGTTATTTGGTATTTATAAGATTATATATCTTATTTATTTACATGTAATAACGAATAAGATTTAATATGTAAATACTGTCACTAGTCAAAATATATAGCCTAATAGTTGAAGAAAATATTTATGTCGACTGAAATGTCGACGTAGATGGTTTTTTATATATCATTTTCGGTTTTGACAAAAATGACGTCATCATTATACTTTTGGCATTGTTTTGACTTTTCCGTCCAAACCGGAAGTGAAATTTAAAATCCATTTATAAAAAAATATTCCTTATAAAATGACAAATATATTTTTTTTTAAACCATCACTTTTACATTTATATCTCAGTTTAAAGGAGAAATCAATATGCCCCTTTACAGTGTGGCACAAAAAAAATGTTTTCCTGGATTTTGGAAATTTTTGATCCAGTAAGTGGCATCACTAGATACCTTGTTAAAAAAAAAATTCGGAATAGGTAAGTAATTTTCAGCTTCTATAACTTTTTTTTCTCTTAGTTTTTTTTGTCCTAAACGGTTTTGGAGATATCGAGCTTTGTCGGACCATTGAGTCACAATCTTATTATTTTTGAAACATGTTACTGAATCTACTAGTTATCTTTTTAGATTATTTTATTTAAAACGAAGGATCGATTTAATTTTTTATTTATTAAAAAAACCTGTTATCATAAAATAATCGCCTTTTTAAAGGGAGTTCTCGACACATTTTTGTCATGTCTGTATGAAATACCTTTGTATATTGAATATAAAAATTGAATATTATAAATTTAAAAAATGACAAAAGTGCAAGAGTCTTGCAGGTGGTCTTGGTCTTGCACCCCCCCCTCGGTCTTGGTCTTGGTTTGCAAGCGAGAAGGCGGTCTTGGTCTTGGTCTCGGTCTTGGTCTTGCTGCAAGACCAAGACCAAGACCGCAAGACCAAGACCGGTCTCGCTCATCACTACTCATTATAAAAAAGAAATGTTAATAACAAACCATTTTTTTAAAAAATATCAATAAATTAATGAGTTACTCCCAAACTATTGTGAAAAAAAAACTTTGACGGCTTGTTTTAATATTCTAGAAAAATCAGAATGGACCCAAACTCATGTGCAGTGATAGGTACGGGTTTTCACATTCCGATGAACTTTGAATGATTAAAAAAATATACATTATTGCTCGAGTAATGAAACATTTCGTCCAAGCGCTTATAAGTTAATTTATGAACATAGCGGCATTCTAGCGGTAATGCGACAGCTGAAATGAGGGGACTTTTGGGTCCCGTTATCTGGAAAACTATCGATTTTTCGAAAAAAATTATATAGACCATTTTAGTAGATTACAAGGCGGATCTTCATTTTTTGTCTAAACAAAAATTCTCCAATTTGCATATTTTGGCAGATATTAGCGGAAAACCCATTTTTCGGGCTTTGAGGGGCCATTTTAAGCCCTTTATCCCACCTGTTAATGTTGATAAACTTTTTTTCGCTTGAAGCATCCCCTAAAACCTAAGAATTGCGCCACAAGGAAAAAGTGTACAGAATTTATTAACAGCTTTGTCCCTTCATTTACTGGACTAAGAAAGAAGGTATAATAAACTAATATTATTTTAGAAGGATTTGACATTTTTATAAGAAACGGGCTGTTTTTACGAAAACAAAGTACACTATTTTTTTCAATACTGTACCTGAAGAAGGATAGTTAGTTACTTAATAATTTTTGTTAGATGATGCTGAATATTTATTTTTATTATTGATAAAATGATCATATCTTTGTTGTTTTTATGGATAGTGTTACGAATTAACAAAATGAAGTATATTCATGCTTCACTGCCATCTTGAAAAAGATCACTTTTATACTTCCAAAATATAAGGTTATAATATGGATTTTTTCCATAGTGCCATTTTCAGTAACAGTCACCTTTAAATAAGGAAAACTAGGGCCATATAAGTGACTGTAAAAAAGTGCTGTCCCATTTCCAATAATATAGCGCAAACTTGCCTTATTTATTGAATAAAAATCCAAGAAAATAGAGCCATTTCAAAAATAGTCACTAGTCACAGAAGCACAAAAACAAAATAACTGATATTTATTTTCATTCTTGTCTAGAATTTGCAATGTATAATTTCTAAATTTCAAGAGTAGGTACTTAATTTAGAAATTTTGACTTAGAGAACCTAAGTAACCAAAATGATTTTTTGAAATAATAAATGATGAAAATTTTAACGTTTAAAGCTCGCCACCGTCCCTCAGACCAACTGTCGCTCGAATTGAAGAGAATTTTTCTTCAACCGATCTGCACAAACCGGTCTATTCGCAACGGTCGTGCAGATCGTTTCAACGTATTAAGATCTTGATACCGGTTGTACCATTGGCCTGAGCTTCTTTCGACACATCACAAAGAAGGTGGGCAAAATTTGACTGCCTATTTTCGCCCATCATATTCCTGAAAATTCAAAGGCCATTTTTTTATATTTATAATAAATTCAAGTGTCTTTATTTACATCTACAATCAATTGGTAAAAAAATCAGCATGGCAGATACTTGGATTTGTTATAAATATAATAAAATGGCCCAAATGAAACTTTGAATTTTCACGAATATGCGAAAAAAGGCCAAATTTTACCCACCTCCTTTATGTTGGATATGATATTTAAAAAAAACGAGTAAACATTCTTCTCTAAGTTTTTGTAGTTTTTAAGACTTTTACGTAGGAAAGCTAACAAAACTGGAGAAAGTATGTATATTGGACTAGTTTTTAAAACCCCTCGTAACGTTGAACATTGAGATTGCGTTGTTGCCAAACTTTATTTGCTCATTTCTTTAACCACCGACATCTACCAGTAGTGATAGCATCTCAGATTCTTGCGCATTCGTCAATTCCTTAAAACTTGTTTGTGTTTATGATAGTACAACAGCATAGTAGTTTCATACTAGTATATTTTTAAAAAACTGCGCGAGCAATTTATTAGCAAGTAATAAGTACTTAAAATATTTTTCTTGTGGATTAGTGAGATTCGTAAGATTTTTCTGACCCTTATTTGGCAGATTTTTTAGGTTAGTTCTTTCAATTTTCCTTTTTATTGATACTATTTTTTGCCAATTTGCAGATTTTTTATACTACTATGCATTTGTTGTATCATTTCTCTGTATACAGGGTGTTCTCTAAACCTTATGTACATATTTAAAGGGTGTGATTGTACAAATAATTTTAAGAAAAAAAAGTTTTTTTTGACACGCCTGCACATTTTTGAGATACTGATTTCCAATTTGGCAGCCGACCTACTGGTACTAATGTTCGTAAAAAGACTACATTAATTCTTTAAACCTCTACAGACTGTTACTTTTTTCCGGGTCATATCCATTTTTTTTTGTTTCCGCTATTTTCTTTTTTTTTAATATTTTGCACTTGTTAAGACATATTTGGGAAAATATGTTGAAATGCTGGACAATTTTTTGGCAAATTTCAGGAAGGATTAAAGAATTAGGACCCTATAGAAATTCAAAAAAAATTAATAGTAATTATATGAACATTAGTTTCAGAAGTAAATTCAGAAATGTACAAGGAGTGTCAAAAAATCAAATATCGTAAACAAAGCCTTGGAGGACACATGTTTATAAGACATTATTTGTACAATCACACCCTTTGATATTTACATAAGGTTTAGGAAAACTCTGTATACTAAGTATTTAAAATATACTGGATACTGAAGTAATAATATTGGGTAAATTATTGCTTTTTTGTGCAATTTTTAGTCTTCCTAAGCAATTTTTGTCTTCCATTGTTTTAATATATTGCGCAATAAATTTAAATGTATGTGTCATAATAATTTCATACCCATGTTCAGCCGGGTGATGTGTGCCTTTTTTTTGTTAAGGGTTTTCCATTAAAGGTTTATGGTGATTGTTATTGATTTTTGGTAATGTGATTTTTTTAAACTACTTTAAATAATCGAAAAAAATACGGTTTGTAGCGTTTTTCATTACCTGTTAAATGTGTTGAAGCATAAAAAATGTGTAAAATGGGTTGTCCATTGAGAAATCAATCGGTTTTGGTGGTGAATAATGCAATATAATTTTCTTAAAAAAAAATATATATATAATATATATATATATATATATATATAATATATATATATATATATATATATATATATATATATATATATATATATATATATATATATATATATATATATATATATATATATATATATATATATATATATATATATATATATATATATATATATATATATATATATATATATATATATATAAATTTTTAAAATTCCCATAATTATATTTGTCATGTTCTTAGGGTGCCCCATAAAGCTTTTGGCATATGTTTTTGTAATGTTTCTATTTTTTTTTGTAAGATTTTATTGCTAACAAAATTTGACCAAATTACATACAGTACAACCTCTTTAATCCAGACACATGCTAATCCGGACATCCAGTAATCCGAGCGCGCAATTGCCCTGATAATCCGGACAGACTTCGATAATCCGGAAGAGTTAAAACCGAACTGAAGCGGAGAAAGTGCTGAATATATATCCCATTTTACTAATTTTGACACACCGTCTGCATTTAATTGTCTGGATGAAAAAGATTGTACCGTATTACGAATTTAAGAGAAAAAAATGTCGAATCTGTATCTGGTGAAAGCTTATGACAAACTTAGATGGAGAAGTATTAAAAAAATTGACTGTAAGTTGGGCCATTTTGATTTAAGAGCATGTTATGTTAACTTCTTTTTTTAAAGACACCAAATAAACAACTGTACTTAAAAACCAGGTTTTTACGCAAAAAAAATATATAACTCTCTGGGGCACTCTTTTTCTAATTTATTTGGAAATGAGAATTTTATTAAAATAATATCAAAATCATTGTTATCAAAAACAGATATAAAATAAAGAAAAAATATCAACGACATGGAGATGTGTGAGCTACAAAACATCTAAATAAAAGTTGAAAGTTAGCGCAGTAGCTGATAGATGGCGATACTTTTTGTGGCTTATTGATCCCTATAAGGTTAAATACTGATTTTCACCACCGATTTTTCTCTCGTTATTAAAGAAAAAAAAAGCTGATAGATGATTTTTCATGGAGTAACCCAAACGAATGTGCCAAATTTTGTAGTTGTATAAAATGTCAGATAGTTATGGTCAGGGTGGTCAAATATAGGTTGAAACTACGGTAAGAAGGACTCTTTCTAGAATAAAACTACATTTTAAGTGCAATTACCCATGTACCAATAATTTAGAACAGGCCACCAGATTTATGTATAATTTATTTAGAACAGAACGATGTACCCTCAGTTAACTTGCAGGTAGTTAACCAGTTATCTGGGGTTAGATAAACTGATCCTTAGTTAAATTTTAGTAAAGTAATATTTTACTGTGATTGTTTAATGTACATAATATTTAAAAGACTCACTTTATTTAATGTTAATATACAGTGATCGCCAAAAAGTTGGCCACATATAGAATTGTTTTTATTTTGGAAACTATTAAAAAACTGCTGCTCATTCAGTAGCCTAAAGAGATATAGTTATAAAAAAATATAAACTTTTTAAGATATCATGCCAACTAAACTTAATTTTTGATATTTTAATTTCATTTTTATAATTATATCTGAATATCATTGTCGATTTTACTAGTAACTGGATGAGACGAGGCGATTCTCAAAACGAGTTTTTTAATGGTTTCAAGAATAATTT
>JAHBCN010007033.1:155528-179185 GCA_019359885.1 Listronotus oregonensis
CGACGATATACACGCATACGCCTGTCATTATTGTACAAACAAAAAGGGACTCATCAGTAAATAATACCTGCTGCCATTCAGCCTCTAACCAATTATGGTGCTTCCTGGCAAAATTTAGCCTCGTTCTCCGATGATCTCTAGTTAAAGCTGGACCTTGAGCAGCAATTCTAGGTTTCAAATTATGTTCCCCTAATCGACTACGAATAGTTTCTCCACAAACTTGTATGCCACTGGCATCTCGTAACTGACTTTGAAGGGTACGGTCTGTTACAAAACGTTGTCTTAGGGCTGAAAGTCTTAAAAATCGCTTATGAATCGGGTTCGTTATTCGCCTCCTTCCTTGTCCCGGTCTGCGTGCATGACTTTCTGTCTCTCTGTATCTTTCTATGACCCGTGATATGGTTCAATGACTCGTACGCCAATTCTTCGGTAATTCCAACCTTCCTCAAACAGAACTAATGATTGAGCACATTCTTCGCAAGTAAGATTTCGTGTTTCACGTTGCATACTAGCAAAATTAAAGATTTTACAAAAAATGTTAAGGATTAACACAGGAAACACACTTTTATCAACTGCTTTTTGACGGCTTTAGTTACCTGATGACAATTACTGTTTATTTCTGTTTTTTCCATAGCCTGCTACTTACTGTAGTGTTTTTAATGAAAACTAAAGTCAATAAAAACATGTTCTGCTATAAAATTGTGTTTCTCTTGTAGTAGCTAAGATAAAAGAGTAAATCAAAAAACAAAATGTTATAAAAAGATAAGGCTAGAGTTTGCTTTTAATTATAACTTGATACTGTAACTGCTAAACTCCACAGGGTGTTATAAATTTTATTAAAAAAGCCCGTTATAATTGTTACACCCTGTATTTATAAAAAAATAAGTTTTTATGCGAATAGAGTAGTATACTAACTTTCTGAAGGAGACAACTTTTATTAAAAAAAAATCGTCCAAATCGGATAAGTGGTTTCGACAAAAATTAACTTTTGGTTACTTTTTGGTGGTGCGTTAATTTATTGGAGAAGTGTAGTTTATATTTAGTAAATTAGGTATATATTATAGATAAGTTCGTCTCGAAGTATCCTTAAAAAACTTTTTAAATTATATATTGATTCCAAACTTTTAAAGATGAATTCTTTTATACATATCTCTTTTGGAAGATTATGTTTCACAAAGAAAGACACAAAATATTGGCTCAAAATAAGAATAAGATCGTGTGATTCTTTTCGGCCATATTTTAGTATATCTAAATATATTTAATTGAATTTGTGACATGTTTTTGATGTACACATCCCTTTTCTGATGGCCAAAATAAGTTTATAGCACTTTTGTTTGTACTCCATATTTATGTTTTTATGTATATAAAGATGGATTTTTGACAAAACTGCTAGGGACTTCTTGTTGTTACTTATGCTGTATTGTACGCCCCACTACTGTTTGTAAAATTTACAACAATACAATAAACTGTGGCAAAAATACAATTAAGTTTTTTTAAATTTCCTCTACTCGATTTAAGCTGTTATTATTTAATTTCTCGTGAAAACTGTGTCGGAGAAAACTTTTGGATCATTTTTATCGCCAAAAAAAAATTTAGGTAAGTTGTTTTTTACGTATTTGCATGTTTTGCTTTGTCGAAATTGTTGTCAGATTTTGGTTACTTACATATAATTTTCTTTTACCAAGCCTAACTACCACTTGGTGTACATAGTGCTATCATTTTTTTTTGTAGAATTTTGTATATACACTTTTGTAGATATTTTAATTATTATTATATTTTATTGCTGTTTATTATATGTAAATCAATTTTTAGAGTGCGTCGAGAACTTTGTCTGGTACAATGGCACCTGTCTTGACAAGTGCCCAAATGGTTATTATAGCAGCAAACTTGACATGAACCCAAACTCTGAACAGGCCCTTACAGATAATGCCAAATGTTTTCAGTGCCATTATACGTGCAAAAATTGTTTAGGATCTATGGATTATCAATGCTCAGATTGCTTTTCAGACGCTTCAATGTTCGTAGTTTCAGAATCAGAAACCTATTGCTATCCAGAACACATTATTTCTGAAGTGTTATCAGAAAAATGGTATTATAGAGTGATACTAATTGTATCAGCATGGTTGGTAGTTATTTTAGTTTTAACTATTTTGTATTTTAAAAGAAGACCCAAAGGATACATGCACGTTTCTTCTGAAGTAGATGAGATCAGAGAAATGGAAAGATCTATAAAAGCTGCAGTTTATAGTGATGAAGATTAGTTCTATGTATTTGTTTCATCTAAAAATAGAAGCACATCAAAAGAATTCTCTAAGTTTTATATAAATTAACATAAGGGTAATATATTTTACCTTATATATATATATATATATATATATATATATATATATATATATATATATATATATATATATATATATATATATATATATATATATATATATATATATATATATATATATATATATATATATATTTATCGGATGCCCATTTTATTCGATGTTTTCCTTAAAGTCAATCTACTTGTCTCTTCGAGCATATACTAACCTGGAGGAAAGAGATAAAGCAAGGCGCTGAAAACGCATTAGAAAGAGTCATCGCCGTTGCTATCTCTGTCTTACAGCGTACCTAATTCGCTGATCGTCGTGGCTTATTTGAATGGGCGAATCAGGTACGCTGTGAGAGAGAGATAGCAACGACGATGACTGCTGCTTTCTCTTTCTAATGCGACCACGTTTTCAGCGCTTTGCTTTATTCCTCCAGGTTAGTATATGCTCGAAGACTTGTCTTGTTAGATTGAACTTCCTCGAGCCGATCGTAGGCCGGTAAACACGATGGTGTAAATAGCAGGCGAACTCTGTAATTCAATAGAGATAGAAATAGACAAGAAATAAGATAGAAAAATTGCCTCTTTCTATCACTAATCGATACTCTATAACATTTTCTCCAAGTGGCTCGTTGAATTTCGGTAAAGAAAATATAGTATATTATTCAACATGAAAACATGGGTTGCTTTGTGGAAAAATGCACAATCTGTGGAAAGTTTCGCTATAGTAGCAGATTTTTTTATCATCAAAACCTTGAAACCTTTGCTGCTTTTAATGTTTTAACTTTTTGTTCATCTTAATAGCTCCTTTTTCAAAAAATATATTAGGATTTACACTGGGAAATGATTACACTCAGTCCTATGTAAAAAATAGAGGTGATGCGATGCTTTTTAGGCGCAATGTAGTTATGGGACTTCAAAATAGTTTTTGGAAATTTTATTAAGAAATGTCAAAACTGTATTTTAAAGTGCAATGTCCAAATGGTTTAAAAATATAGGTAAACAAATTTTCAGTTAAAATACATTTAAAACACGGATGGGTTTAGGACAAGATTTTTTTGTTTCCCCAAAGTTGTGCTCTTGTACAAAATGCATAAATATTGGGTCTATTTTATAATTTTTAAACCACAGACCACAAACACCAAACATTAATAATTTTAGTAATTTATTTAAAGATAAACTTTACAACACTCTATACTTCAAGTCCAAAATTTCTGTCAATGACGCATCGCTCGCATTTAGAGTGCCCCGGGTTGTGTGGGGTCAGGGGAATCAATTCCAGTGGCGTATGCATTTTAGAAAATAAATGATAAAATTTCGTCAAAACATAAAAATATTTTTAACAAGCAAAAGTTATTTTCTCACATTTTCATCAACCATTTAAATTAGTAACAAGCCTATATTATTTTGGTATTATTCGGTTAATGAAAAATGTAATTTTTTGCTTAATTTTGCACACCTCCTATTTTGAGGTCATAGAACACAAATTTGAGTTTTTTTGGCGATTTTTCAAAGTTTTTCCAAAAAAAAATACATTTTTTTACTTTAATTTTACCTTCTCTGATTTTATTTTGCTACATAAAAAAATAAAATTTTAGTCTTAATAAATTAAAAAGATGTAAAAGCAGAACGATAGACAATCCAAGTTACACCGACTTGCCAATTCACCACCGATCTTGCAATTTCAATATTAAATACTTTTATTCATACTATTATATTCATCAAAAATATCCACTATATAAGGAACACGAAAGCTCTGAGATCATCAGCTTGTAGAATCCAATAACTATTTCGGGTCTTTCGTGTTCCATATCGAGAATATTTTTGATCAAACATTGCGGGTCGAGCGAAGCAAGGTTCGCATACCTTATAAAAATGTCATAAAGAAAACTATTACAACCTGGTAACAGGTCAACATTTTAGAATTTCGAGTTGAATTCGACGTAAACGTTTTACCTACTTTTTATTGAAAATTAAGGTTTTTTCCTTACTTTTTAAGTGATTTTTTTTAATATTAAAATAGTATGAGCTTTTTAAATATGTTTTCGTGCAAATGACAGAATTTAAAGGAATAGGTCGTAAAATGGAATTAAACAATTCAATTATTATTATTTTTTTTAAATACTATAAGAGGCGGACAAAAAACAGCTTCTGATTCATGTTTAACAATCGAAAAGTAAAGAGTGTGCAAAAAATAGCGAAAAAATCTCATTTTCCAGTATCCGAATAAATACTAATATTGTTTTTTTGCCTTTTAAAACGTTGAATACCGTACGCGAAAAAACTTTTGTTAAAGTTGCACATATCTCTGCAGCATCCAAAGTGGTTAGTTCTGGATTTCGTTCCCGAATCCCATGGTAAACATTTCTAACCATTATTCGTTCTTTTAACGTTAACTGGTTTTCTTTTGTAGGCGGATAGCTAGTTAAATGTTTGTTAATATTCATAGTTTACAGAATTAAAAGCACTTAACAACACTAAATCTTTATATACAATTATATACACTAAATAAGAAAAACTATTATAACATTGGCACAAAACAATATCTATATACTACAATTATTAGAAATTTATAATATTTAGAAAATACCCTGTATAGCAATTAAAATTTAAACTTACAAAATCTGCCCATAATCATTAATAACTAAATAAAATCATCGAACAGCACGAAAACCCTGTCGATACGCTTATTTTCAAGTATCTTCAAGTTGTAAACTAAGGAATGTGTGTTGCCACTTTTTTTGTCTTGTCGATAACAATGATTTCAATACATATTGGCGTGCTATTTTAAGTGCGATCGCTGGCTGGTAACTTATGTTCGCGAATTATGACAACGTGGCGATGAAACTTTTGGCCGGTTCACTGTTATTTGAGCGGAAAAGTATATCATAGGCTTAAAAATCATTTACTAGTGTTAGATTTTTATTCAGCCGCTTCGTCGGTTGGGTGGCCGGTATTAAATGAGTCACTGACAGAAATTTTGGACTTTAGGTATAGGTAATAACATGTACCTAATTCAAATAATTAAAATATAATTTGAAAAATAATCACATAAGTAAACAAAGATTTGCAGGTTAGAATCACTTCAGAAGTTCAAAATGAAATTAAAAAAATGTAAAGCAGTGACAGAAATAAACCTATGTACATTTTCATGGGATAGAAAGTCGTAGCGTAGCAAGAGCCTGGCTGATCTTTCTATTTCTATACTCGAGCTAGTCATTCGGAAATCCGATTATAGCCGAGAAAATTGACGGAGTCGGGTTTAAAGAGATTTTCTATTATAGACAGGAAATTTCTTTTCTGTGGTGTTACAGAGTTCGCCTGCAGGATTTAAATTCAAACTGACATGTACGTAAGTACGTACGTACGAATTCGGTTGGATTTTGAGGTTAGGAATTTTAATTTTTAATGTTTTGTGGTTGTTGTTTTTTTGTTTAAGCTTTTCTTTTAATTTTACATGCAAAATAGAGTAAATAAGGAGAATCGGTTCTCCTTATTTAATTTATTTTGCAAGGAAAATTTAAAAAAAAGTTCAAACACAAAAACAGTAGTAAAAAATCTTCAAAAAAATATTTGGAAGTTGAAAGCCGAAAAAGATCATATGTTTTACGTCAAAGTTTGATCGGATCAATACCGGATTAGTTTTAGATTTTTTCATAACGTCTGTTACTTAAAATTTGTGACTGAAGGAAATAATTATTTGATGTGCTTCATTTTTAGTAAAAGCTGTTAGCTAAAACTATTAATTATTAAGCCCGAATTTACTAAATTAGAGAAGCCTTGTACTGTGATTTTAAACTATAAAATGACGTGTTAACAATACTAGAGAGTTGTTGATACAGATGCAAATAAGTATTCTGGTATAAGATTGAACGCATATTGTACTGTACATAACTTAATAAACTATTTTTAATAATGAATTTTTGTTTGTTTTGTTTCCCGTTGTACGTTGTACAAAAAAGGTTAATCAATAGAAAACGTAGGTTTCGGTAGGCCGGATTCATTAGTATACTTGACCGCAAAAAAAAGAATTACGAAATATGTGCACTGACGTACCTAAAACCGCTGGCCGAGCGGGTGTAGGAATAATGCTGAAGTTACGGTTTTACCGCTGATGGCATACCCGTCCTGATTTCTGAAGAACCATTTATTATGTTTAGTTTTAGTAAATATTTACCGTAGCAGTGATTTATTATCAAATAAACGGTAATGTTACTTAAATAAGCGACTGACGTACGTAACAAAACGTAAAAAAAAACAAAAAGCCGTCAAAGAAAGCAAAAAGTCACCAAAGAAAAATAAAAACGACAAAATTAAAAACTGTTTAATAAAATTTACTTTAAAAACTTTTGGTTTTATTAAGATATACAGGCTGTCCAGGAAAATATGGGAAATCTTTCAGATTTGAAAAAAACACGTTAAACCAGAGAACCCCCTCTGGTTTGACGGTCTGATTTTTATACATTTTTTGGGATTTTTTTGTAAGGACCAATGAAGAGGTAGAACTTTGGAGTTTTTATGATTTAATTATAGGTGTTTCAAGAGTATACATATAAATTTTTAGCTAAAAATATTGATTAGAACGAAAGTTATAGCGCTCTGAAAACACCTGCCTCGAAAAAATGGACCCTCACTTCCTTTACGAAATCAGCTGATTGGCTTATCTGAAACTACAAAAATCGGCGGCTACACCAAGCTAAAGACAATAAAATTAAATGGAATCCATTTTTATTGTTTTTCAGTAATATTTTGGCTTACTCAATCTGTGGCCTCTTTTCACACCCTCTTTTTTAAGTACTAGTACGTTTTAAGTAAATTTTGGAGTGATAATAGCCATTCCGAGCATCTATATGTGCTGAGTCAACCCTATAAGTTTGAAGGAAATCGGTCAAGCCGTTCTCGAGATATTATGGATATATATATATATATATATATATATATATATATATATATATATATATATATATATATATATATATATATATATATATATATATATATATATATATATATATATATATATATATATATATATATATATATATATATATATATATATATATATAGAAGAAAAAGAGAGATAATTTCCGACGTTTTAGTCATTGCGATAGTTAAATCATCTTGCAAAAAACGAAGATATGAATATCTCCCTAAAATTCAAAATCAAATATCGTGAACTCTTTGACTCATATATAATATATATAATATATTATACTATTTAATATATATATATATATTTTATTATATCTATTTATATATATATATAATATAGATAATATGAAAAATAATATTTTTGTTACTTATATAGTTTTATTTTGATTTATTATATATATATATATATATATATATATATATATATATATATTTAATAATAATATATATATATATATATATATATAAAATATATAAAAAAATAAGTATAAATTAAAGAAGTTTAAAAAAGAAAAAAAAAAGTTTGAGTTTTTCGATTGATAGTTATCTCTGCAAAACGAGATATGAATATCTTAAAATTCAAAATAAAGAATCGTGCTCCTTTGACCTATTAAGTTGATAAAAAATTAGACTATTTAAAAATGTATTAAAAATAATTTATTAAATCTATTTCATACAAAACCCTAACAATAAGCTAAAGACAATATGGAAATAATGGAATCCATTTTTGTTGTCTTTTCAGTCATATTTTGGATTACTCCAATCTGTGGCCTCTTTTTTAAGTACATTTGGCAAGCGTCATCTTAATAACTGGAAAAAAAAAATACAATTAATCAGTAAAACGTCTTATTAAACAAATAAGTCTATCCAAATTAGAAGCAGTAAAAGCATGTGCTATTTAGATTTTCGGATCTATCATATTCATATGATATGATATTCATATTTTCATCAGCTGGGTTGGCTATTTTGCGCAAATGAAGTGGTTTAGCTGCCAATGCAGACATTAAGGCCAAATAGCTCAGACTAAAAGCCTATATCTGAATACCCAGTTTGATTAGATCCATCTGAACCTTTGAAGGTATCTTTAAGGTGTCCACACACTAGTGGCGGTCGTAGAATGAAAAAAAAAAAGGGGATAAAGTTGATCCCGTAACATTAACCAGTCTAAACATTAGGTATAGTGTATTTGTTCATATTTAAACCAAGAAAAAACCAGTAAAATTTTCGGTAGCTGACACGCCTTATTATTTACACAACTAATCTTTCAATACCGCCAGAAGTACAGTTACGGCTATAAAATTTCGGGTAACGATTTCACGTGTTGTAAAACAGCCTTCAGTTACCAGCTTACCTTTACTTTTGACACTAATTCGAAATCTGTCATTGTCCAAAAAATATATCAAGTTCTTCGAACCATGCCACGCATATCAGTACCAAAAAAAGTTCAAATTGTTACATTGCCGGAGGAGGGCTACTCAGAAAAATCTGTTGCGGAGAGAGTCGGAGTGCCAAAGAGTTCGGTTCATGATATCAAACAAAAATTTCATGATAGAAATTCGCACGAGGGAAAGGAAGGTAGCGGTAGTCCATACATATCAACCGAGGAACAAAACGAAAACTTGATAAGCTGCGTTCGAAGAAATCCTTTTAAAACAGCCTCTTCTGCAAAACTAGAAATAATTTTTTCTGGCTCCGACAGAACAGCACGGCGCTGCATCAACAAATTTGCGGAGCTTCGATGCCGTCGAGCGGCCAAAAAACCCTTTTTAACACAGGCAAATAAACAAGAAAGGGTTGGATTTTGCCTAGAATACCTACCACGGGAAATACGTTTCTGGGAAAGGGTAATATTTAGTGATGTAAAAGTTTTCCAGTCAAGTTTTAATGGAAGTATGCGAGTATATAGACCTCAAATTCAAGATCTGAAGAGACATACCCCCAAAAGATAAAACAGAGTGGTAGGTTTTCGGTCAATGTTTGGGGATGTATCGGCGCAGGATGGGTGGGCGTTTTCCATCATATCCAGGGCAGACTTAACGCCAATTCTTTTCAAGAAATACTTCAAAATATCATGCTGCCAGCGGCCTATAATGTCTATGGAAATGATTTTATCTATTAGCACGACAACTGTCCGGTCCATACAGCCCGAAGGGTCACCGACTGGTCAAGAAACAACCAGGTTAGAATCCTCCCCTAGCCATCGCGAAGTCCCGACGTCAACCAGATGGAAAATGTATGGGGACTGATAGTTAAAAAAATCCAGTCAACACATGTTCAGCCCGCAAATTAAGAAGAGTTATGGGCATAAATTCAAGAGGCGTGGAATAGTTTGACTGAGGATTACACTAGAACATTGTTCGCTTCGATTCCTAAAAGTTTGACCTTGGTGATCGAAAAGAATGGAGCTATCATAAAATACTGATTTTTGTTTTATAGTTTGTTAGTTGATATTCAATTTGATTTTAGTTTTCTGTATAAATTAATGGAATTTCGCTTACTTCAAGTCTTTGTTTGTTTTGCTTCAGCTAAGAAATTGATATTAAAAGGCCTGTGAACGTGACTCAAATCAAATATATAATTATCAGGTGAAAGTCTGGTTTACGAAAAATCAATGATTTCGACAAGGATTGTCAAATTTTGTCCGGGTTAAAATAATTAGCTATTACTAATTTGTTCCAAATACTAAAAAATCTATAAACACAAATCTTCTCGTATTGATAACCTTTTGACAAAATAATTTAGTGAAATGAAATAGAAAAATGCATATATTCAGGCAATTTTTCGATTAACTCATCTAAACATAAAGAATGGTTTTTGAACATTCTCTGAATAGCCCGGCCAAAGAAAGGTTTTATGGGACCTGGACGGATTGTCTACTTAGGATATTTTATGTTTTTTTTGCTACAGGAGATTTATAATTGGGTTTTTATTAGTTTAAATATGAATAAATACACTTAACCGTAAAGTTTTTTTTAAGGTGTTTTACAACATTTTCGGATAATCCAGTACTTTTATTTTTAACTTGCATGACGTAATGTATGTACTCTTCTAAAGTGATGGATTTGATTAAACCAAATAAATAACAAATATTAATTTAAACAGAACGTAACTAAGTCATGACATTTGCGGAAACTTTGCGGAAGTTCAGAGACAAAAAGGGATTTTCGAGCTTGCGTAATATAAGTTTTTAAAAGAAATCTAAACAACTTACTAGCTATTGGAGCTGGCTTGTGCTCCTGATTGCGAAAAACTGGCAGAAAATGGTCCTAATCCAAACGATTGTGATTGGGAGAAAGCTTGGGACTGAGCCTGGGCGCCACCTCCTCCTGGACCATAGTTTCCTGGATAGCCTCCGGGACCCCCTGGATATCCTCCCAAACCTCCTGTATAGCCACCGCCGCCAAGAACTTGTGAGCCTGCACTGGCTGTAAAAGGGGGCAAAAATTATATTTTTCTGTTTCAGTCAGAATAAATAATTAATATTTATTTTTATTATTCGCAATCAGGCACGTGGAGCAAGAGAGAAAGGTTTACTTTGATTCTTCTTTCTCTCTCGCACGCCTAGCGGCAAGGGTACTTCTAGTAGGTATATGCTTGAAGATAATAACTATAATTACCTGATGCACTAGCAGCGGCATTACTTCCACCGTATCCCCCTTGGGGATATCCTTGGTAGCCTCCATGGTGACCACCTTCATATCCATGATGTCCACCATATTGTCCATGATATCCACCCTCATGCCCGTAACCACCGTATCCGCCTCCTCCACCACCACCAAGAATGGACCCAATTATGCCACGTTTTTTGAAGTGAGGATCTGCTGAACGTGATAACCTAAGTGAACCTAAAAAAAATGTATTTTTTGAATTTTAGGACCAAAACCAAAGATTTATTATATTTATATATATATATATATATATATATATATATATATATATATATATATATATATATATATATATATATATAATATAGGGTATTTGGCAATTTAATTGGATCATGTAATAAAAATTTAATATATTTTGGGCGCTTTTTGGCAAAATTCATGACCTAATGTCAAAATGACATATTAATCTGTTATCATCGACACATCCATTACTTTCAAATATAAGAAGGGTGGTGGGTTATTTGATTTTAGATTTCCCTGAAATTACATTAGTATCAAGCAAGGCCTCACAATTATTATTCGATTTTAAGTAACAAAAATCAAAACAGACATACAAAAAATGTTATTTTTAAGATCCCTTGTGAATGTAATAAATTTTTGTATAGAAGAAACTTCCAGACCAATTACCAAACTCAAAAAAAACAATAAATATAATTAAAAACATAGAGTTTCACAATTTAAAAATCTGTCAACACGCATTTGATAATAATTCAAAAATAAAGTGAAATGCTTCTAATATTTTAATCAAATTATCAAAATTTTGGTCTAATAAGTGACTCATACCAAATATATACCAGATGGTTATGGCTTCAAAGAAAATTCTTAGGTAAAGAAAATTTTTATTGTGGAATTTGCGAAAAAAAGCTGGTTTTTTTGGTAGCACCCCACAAAAAATTGGAGTTTTAAAAGTAAATCCCTTATTTGTTTTTTTTTTGAGAATTTAATCAAATATTATAATCAAATACCAAAATTCGCTAAAATATCTGTATTTTTCTTTAAATTCGAGACATCTAAAATGTTTTTATGAGAAAAATGTTGAGTAAAAAAATTTTAACTATGGACTTTAGGAAAACATGGGTAATTTTACGAAATTTGGGATTTGACAATAAAATTTGACCAAATTTACGAAACAAATACAAATAGAGAATTCGCTTTTGAAAGACTAATTTTTTCCTGGGGGAGAACTATCAAAAAAAAATGCAAATTTGGTGTGGTTAGTTGTGGTTAGTGTGTACATGGGACCCACATACATAACAACAAATGTACATAACAAATTAATATGTCATTTATAATATTACGTTATGAATTCCAACAGAAGGCTCTCAAAATATCCTAAATTTTTGTATAAAAAAAAATGTTTAAATACACATTATCTAAATTTCAATAAACATTTTTTTACTCAATCTTAATATTCTAAAATGGCACAATAAAAGTTTTTAAAGCATACACTTACCTCCATTTGTTACTCCAGTAGGAATACTGAACACTTGGGCAAACAGTGCGGTGCAAATTAACAATTTAAAAAACATTTTTTTTTGTTTCTAATAAAATATTAATATACACAAACTTTAAACAAACCAAGAATAGGTTTTACACTTTTTCAAAAATAACATCTTCTTTGTATATACCTTGCTATATACGGTAGTCCCCCTCCCACTAACACGCCGGTTTTGTTGTTCTTGAAGGATTTTCAAGATATTGACGAAGGTTTCATCTCCTTTCATGCACAAAAAACAGGTATTTATTTTATCGTATTTCCCATTTTTTAGGTAATATTTGCGGAAGTGAAATTACACATGACTATGACGAGCTTTATCATCTATTCATATAAATTTTAAGTCTGAAATTTATGCTTAAGTTGACATTAACCTTTTGTAAATTTATTTTAAATTCTAATTAGTATTTCGTTGCTATGTTATTTGTTTTTCCCGTATTTGGGAAAGTTTGAAACCACATTAAGGGTGCCAATTATTAATTATCATTCATTAATTTTTTTTAAGCTAGGCTTTAGTAGTTTTTAAAGGTTTTTAGTGCAGGTAACAGGGCAAAATAGATGCTGTTTTTTATCCGACATCAAAAAATGGAAGGTTATCAGTTCGACAGGGTCGATAATTTTTGAAACCAAAAAAAAAATAGTAGGATTAAAACCATTAAAAAAGAAAGAGAATATAACAAAAATAATTTACGGGCGGTCTGAGGTCGTGGAGTGGAGGGGGGTGAGTTTTTAAGGGTAAAAAACGGTTTATCTTGGTTTCCGGCAAAACTACAAGTCCTTTGGAAAAAAGTTAGTTGGCAAAGTTGTAGGTAATAAAAAGATCTACAACTTTTGTATTTACACTTTTTTCACATAACCTCAAAATTTATGTGAAAAATTCAAATAACCAAGTTTGGGTTTTTTATTTTTAACTTTTACAAAAAAAAAAATTCCACTAAATTTGGTGAAAACTTACCTTATTATGTTTCAAACACATTGTATTTTTTTTATTTAAAATATTTATTTTTCTTACCTTATTATTTTGATTTAATATCGAAAAAGCACCCTAATTTTTAATCCAAAATTCTCGTGTCAAAATATCTCCTTTTTAAAAAAGTCGGTGTGTAATTTTTTGTTCATAAATGTTACATGAAATTTTACGTTTTTTGAGTAATTAAAGTGTAAGTTTTAATAAATAGCTTAAAATTGTACATAATGATTAAAAACAAATTCGAATTCGAGTTTTTTTCGTTTTTTGTTTGCATTTTCTGAGAACATTCACCATAGAGTAATGTATATTTTTTACACCATCAGAAAGAAGATATTTTAACGAACAAAAAAGCCCACCGACTTTTTTAAAAAAGCAGATATCTTGACACGAGAATTTTCTATTTAAAATTAGGGTGCTTTTTCGATGCTAAGTCAAAATAAGCTGAAACAATAAATATTTTAAAGCGAAAAAATTATATTGTGTTTGGGAGATTAAAAGGTGAGTTTTCACCAAATTTCATAAAAAAAAAATTTTGTAAAAGATAAAAATAAAAAACCAAAAACTTGTTTATTTGAATTTTTTACATAAATTTTGAGGTTATGTGAAAAAAGTGTAAATACAAAAGTTGTAGATCTTTTTATAACCTATAATTTTACTATTTAACTTGTTTCCATAGGAGTTGTAGTTTTGCCAAAAATCGAGATAAACCGTTTTTACCCTTAAAAACTCACCCCCTTTTACTCCCCGACCTCAGACCGCCCGTAAATTATTTTTCCTTTCATTTTTGCTATATTCTCTTCCTTTTCCAATGGGTTTCATCCCACTATTATTTTTTTCACTTTTTACCATTTTAAAGGCTTTAGCCCTGGTCTAAAGTATGTATATAATACTAGATGAAAAGCCTGTCTCCGCCAGGCGAGAGACAATATTAAGTAGCTTCTGTCTCCGTAAGACGCCTTTCGTACGGCTAACGATAGAAAAACACTGTTTTGCTCCTATTTTTGTCCCGGGCGAAATTCAAAAAACGGGCTTCGTTAGGTTCTAGCCACTGCTAAAGACTACCACTGTGCCAAATTTCATGATTTTAGCTCAAGCCATAACTTCAGAATCACGAGGACAGACAAATAAATAAATATATATATATATATATATATATATATATATATATATATATATATATATATATATATATATATATATATATATATATATATATATATATATATATATATATATATATATATATATATATATATATATATATATATATATATAATTAACTATTTACATATAAATATATCCACATTAGCAAATTATATATGGATTAGAATTGCAAAATATTCAGATATAAAAATCTATTGGGGCATCCAGTCAACTATACAAATTTTATAGGTGAATTTAATAAAAGGTTAAAATCTTTAAAATTAAACAAATAAAGAGTTATATAGACAACTTTTAAATAAAAATAACATAAAGAATGAAGCAGGTTTTGCTGTTATTTTTTATAAACACAAATTAAAATAATCTTAAAAACGTATTAATATGTCTAGACTAGACAGTACCATTAAAGATTTTTTAAAAATATTTTAAAAGGTAAGTATATTTATTTAAATATTGTTAAAAATTGCTGCCAGTGCCCAAGTTTTAAAATTAGCCAAGGTGCTAAATAAAGATTTATATACAGGGTGATTCATAAGGAAATGTCAATACTCCAGGTGCGTAGTCAGGGTCCAAAAATAAACATAAAAGTCTTTACAAATATGGGTTCGCAAGGCCTTAGTTTCCGAAATACAGGGTGTTTACCACAGGACCTACTTGTGCTTAGAAGTAAATGGTGGAATTTTTAAAAGTTATAAAACCTAGCTTATGTTTTGCCGAACATAATTTAAAAACATAAATTTTATTAAAAATTAAAATACATTTTGTTTTATTTTTGTTAAATTTTGCTATAACACAATAAGATGCGTCGTATTTTTTTTATCCAAATATCTCGAAAACGGTTGCTTATATCAACTTTTAACAAGTATACCTTTTTGACATAAAATGACAAAACAATTATTTAATTTACTTAAAAATGTAATACAGGGCCGTATCAAAAGGTTGTGATTGTTCAAAATATTAAAAAGAGGCGCAGGTGGCTCCCCCTACAAGTAAGAGCCGTAATAAGATTAGATTCGAATCCGTCTTACCGAAAAACCTCCGAATACCAATTTTTACTCCTATATTTACATTATCATAGATTTTATTTAAAAAATAAAAAAATAAAATAAAAACTTTAACACCCTGCATTTCGAAAACGAAGGCCTTGCGGACCCATATTTGTATAGGCTTTTATGTTAATTTTTGGACCCTGACTACGTACCTGAAGTATTGACATTTCCTTATGAATCACCCTGTATATAAAATTTTAATAAGATGTACAGGGTGTCCCAAATTCAAGCCCCATCATTGGGATCTCGGAAACCTGAAGAGTTTGGTTAAATAGAAGCAAATTTTCGCAATTTGATGCTGTTTAAAATGCCACCCTAGAAGTTTAAAAATTTCGAAGACTTAAAAAAAAGCCGAATATTCGAGATTTCATTTTTATTTTATTATGACTCTATTTAAATAGATGTAACAAAATAAATTTCACATTTCCATCGGTACTTTTTCTGTTCTATAAAATATTTTTATTAAACTTACACAGCGACGTTTCGTCTTTGAGCTGTCATCTTCAACTTTGTTTCTTTAAATATGGTCCTGGATTTTTTATTTTGGATTTTAAGAGCTTCTAAGATCCCAAAACCAATGATGTATCGCACCTGTTCAAAAAATTCATATTTTGCAATTTCCATAAGAAATCATCTGCTAGAGGGAGACAGATAATAGATTTTTGGTAGAAAACATTAAAATGATTTTTATTAATAAGTGTAAGTGTGTAAGTTGGTGATGTCAGCTCAATGACGAAACGTCGGGGTGTAAATCTAATAACACTGTCTTGTAGAACAGAAAAAAAATAGAAATAAAAGTGTTAAATTTATTTTGATATATTGTTTATATAGTCATCAAAAAATAAACAGGAAATCGCGAATATTCGGTTTTTTCAAAAGTATTCGAAATTTTTAAAGTTTTAAGGATCTTTTTTGCAATTTCCGCTATCTCTTGTGATTTTTGAGTAATCATTTAAAATCTACAGGGTTTCTTTTTTTTTTTCGTTTTTTGTTAATAACAATTGCAATTTTTATTGGCAGAAAAAAATCCTTAAAACGCCTTTCTCAGATTTGCATTCCGCGTCGAATGAGCTATCTCCAAGGAAGTTTAAAGATGAGGAAGCCCAATGTAGGCCCATTGATCAAAAAATGTCCAGCCCAGTATGAAAATAACTTCAGAGTTGGCCCCGCCGATTTTACGCAATAAAAATTCCACGAAATAATTTTGTTTCCTACTTACACACTGCTAAATCAGTGTAGTTAGGCAACACATTATACATGAGGCCGTATTAGTCTCATTGTTTTGCTTTGTGTGATTATATTTTGTGGTTGCTTATTTTTTTTTACTTGATAAAAAACCTTCTTATTTTAGTGATTATTTTATTAAATTGTAACTATGATTTTGTGTTTTGTTTGTTACTTATAATATGTAACAAAAAAGGGTTGTATGATTTTGTCTTGAAATCTAAGGGTAACATACCCGGATTTTTTCTTTAGGTAAGTATTTCATATATTTAAATTAGGTGCATAGAGACGTAACGTTAGGTAACCGAATAAATAATAATATATCAATTATGAATAATAGAAAATGAAAATTTCATAGGAAATAGCAGTGAGAAAAGTAAGGAATTAACTATCTTTTAGATGATTTCCACAATGTTTGTCTATTTCTGTGGATTATTATAAAGAAATAAGGTTTACATTTAGGTACTTTTATTTCATTTAATAATTTAGTACATTCTTTTAAAGGATCAAAATTACTAATTACTGGGCAGACCAGGCAAATTTTGATATATACAGGTCCCTCTAATTGAATAAAAGAAAGTACAATTTTATGTTAAAGTTCCTTTTTGCTTTTTCTGTATTTGTTTAAAAAGATATTAGATTTTTGATTTCTTAAACTTACATTATCAACTTTTTAAGCTAGACATACTGTAGACACATTATATTTAATGGTTACTGTTACAATGGATACCTTGGTACCAAAGGTTACCAAATATTTTTAACCACTGTTATTCTGACTCATGAATGTTTGTTATTAGTGAAAAGTATATGCCTAAAAAGCAGTTATAAAAATTTTCACTTTTTAATGTACAACCACAATCTTAGGATTAGATTGAAATCATTTACACTATCTTGCCCTTCTTTTATCACAAAATTGGTGATAAGTACATGAAACTATCATACAATGTTTGAAATTTATTTTTAAAAAATTGTGTTTTTATTCATTTACAAAGATAAAAATACGAAACTCCCAAAAATATCGACCATTTAAATAGAAGGCTGTAAAGTGGCGCCATCTATTCTTTCCATATTATATCAGATGATATAAAATCCAATATTACACCATAATTTTAAATATTCTATGGTTGTATAGTTTAATAACCAACAATTTTGTGCAAAAAATAAAAAAAAACAGTGAATGCTTGAATTTGACATTTGATGATGTCAACTTTATAGATAGTAACAAAGAATTATGGAAGTCCGGCTCTGACCTACTATTCATTGCGCAAACTCCGCGGGGCCAATTCCCCGATACCCGCTGCCCTGCACGCCTGGACAATTTTGTTCTACAGTATTGGGCTTCCATACACTTTTAAACTTCCTTGGCTATCTCTCATATTTTTCGAAGCCTTCTAACTATTTTTCGCAGGAAACAAACTAGACTATAGATTTAGTGAAAAAATATATTTGACCAAAACAAAACCTTATATCAAAAAAAAAAAAAAATAAATAAATAAATAAACATTTTAATTAACATTAATTATTAGGAGTAGTAGTTAATTTTTTAAAACAACAATTTGTTTTGAAAACAATATTTACACGTGTCTAGCCAAAAAAAGTATAAAACAAATTACCAATTTAACGGAAATTCCAAAAGAGGTTTAGGAATAACTTAAAACGGATTTACACAAAATTAGCATTAATTTGGCTCGTTTATTGACAAAAACAGTTCATTATGATGTAACCGTGTTATTCCCAGCAGAGGATCCTCGGTGAACTGTAAAAAATTATTTTTTCGTTATACCAATAACGGAATTTTTAATCTTAATATTTAACTGAACTTTGGAGGTACCATCTCTTTTGGCTGTTTGGCTCAAAAAGTGGCCCAATAGCATTAAATAAAGTGAAGTTTAAAATCGGTCCTTTGGAACACAACTCCATCTTAATTTACTGCAATTTAAGGGCCATTTTTGTAACAGAGAGATGGTTCTCCTTATATTTAGTCTCCATGAACTAAACTAAACTGCTATGTTTAAGGCTTTGACACAGAATAAATAATGTTAGTCAATATTCAAGCGCTCTTCTTGCTTTTAGTCTGACGCCCCACGCTGCGCGCGCAACCAATCTTCCGCCATAGAAAAACAGCCTCGTTCACAACACAAAACGTAAAAACAACACTTGCGCCTAGAGACACTCCGCATAATTATGGCTGGCGAGCTTCTCGACAGTGTTGACACATGAAACATGAAAATTACAATTTAATGCAATAATTTGGGGTCTTTTTTAATGCGTCCCCGCATTTTCACGTCTGAAATATAGTTGGGCAAAATAAAAATCGCCTTTAACTTACCAGAACTAACCATGACAGACTAGAACTTGAGGCTTTTGAATTTGTCTAAATTATTTGTAGAAGTTATAAACAAAATTTTAACAACGTATTAGAAAAAAAACCGGGGGATATATAATTACACTTTAAAAAACATTTATACCTTCTACCCAAGGAAGTTTAAAGGTGTATGGAAGCCCAATGCTATGGCCCATTCGATCAATAAATATCCAGCCCAGTATGAAAATAACTGTCAGAGTTGGCCCCGCCGATTCTGCGCAATAACAAAATTCCACCAAATAATTTAATGTGTTCCCTACTTACACACTGATAAATCAGTGTGTAGTTAGGCAACACATTATACTTTTATGTGTATCCGCGCTGTATCGTCAACCGTCGTCGTCTCATCATTCGTCATTTTCGTTGTGGTTTGTGCCCTTTGCGCCGATTGTTTTGCTTTGTGTGGTTGCAGAAGTTTTTTGGATTAATAAAAACCTTCTTATTTTAGTGATTAGTGTTTATTAAATTGCGACTATAATTTTGTGTTTATTGTTTGTTACTTAGGTAATTGTCTCGAAAGTTGCTCATTTTTGACAAATTTTATACGGGGTTTTGGGGAAGAATCTGAAAAAATATTTTCGAACGTTTCGTTTTCGAGATATTATCATCAAAGTTGACAAACTAACCTTATTTTCACTATTCCCCCTTCTTTTGACAGAATTCTTGATTTTTCACTAAATTGGCACATAATATTTTAAAACACCTTTTAAAAACTTATTTTATATCTATTTTACACCTTTTTTCATTTAATTGCAAACCTCCACTTTCACACGTCGGATCGTGGGCCCCAACCATGTATACACTAGGGAAATCATGGCCGCCTAGCTTAAAAGTAAAGCTTCGCAATTTAATAGAAAAAAGGTGTAAAATAAAAAAAAATATAAGGTTTTAAAGGGTGTTTATAAAATATTGTGTGCCACTTTTATAAAAATCAAGAATTGTGTACAAAAAGAAGGGGAATATAGTGAAAATAAGGTTAGTTTGATTTTCAACTTTGATGATGAATATCTCGAAAACGAAACGTTGCCGAAAAAATATTTTTTCAGATTCGTAATCAGCGCCCCAAAAAACCCCCGTATACCAAATTTGGTCAAAATCGGAGAGGAGGCAACTTTCGAGACAATTAGCGTTACTTATAATATCGTAACAAAATGATTAGAGGTTGTATGGTTTTGTCTTGCAAATCCAAGGGTAACATACCCGGTATTATTTACTTTAGGTAAGTATTTCTTATATTTAAATTAGGTGCTAATAAAATAATGAAAATTTCATAGGAAATAGCAGTGAGAAAAGTAAGGCAATCTTAACTATATTTTAGAAGATTTCCACAATGTTTGTGTATTTCCGTGGATTATTAAAAAGAAATAAGGTTTACATTTAGGTACTTTTGTTTTATTTAATAATTTAGTACATTCTTTTAAAGGATCAAAATTATAAATTACTGGGCAGACCAGGCAAATTTTAATATATACAGGTCCCTCTAATTGAATGAAAGAAAGTACAATTTTATGATAAAGTTCCTTTTTGCTTTTTCTGTATTTGTTTAAAAAGAAATTAGATTTTTTGATTTCTTAAACTTACATTATCAACTTTTTAAGCTCGACATACTGTGGACACATAATATTTAACAGATACTGTTACAATGGATACCTAGGTACCAAAGGTTACTTAACATTTTTAACCACTGTTATTCTATCTCATGAATGTTTGTTATTAGTGAAAAGTATATGCCTAAAAAGCAGTTATAAAAATTTTCACTTTTTAATGTAAAACCAGAATCTTAGGATTAGATTAAACTCATTCACACTATCTCGCCCTTCTTTTATCACAAAATTGGTGATAAGTACATGAAACTATCATACAATGTTTAAAATTTATTTTAAAAAATCTTGTTTTTATTTATTTACAAAGATTTTTGGTAAAAATACAAAAATATCGACCATTTAAATAGAAGGCTTTTTTCCATATTATATCAGATGATATAAAATCCAATATTACACAATAATTTTAAATATTCTATGGTAGTATCGTTTAATAACCAACAATTTTGTGCAAAAAATAATAAAAACAGTGGATGCTTGAATTTGACATTTGATGATGTCAACTTTATAGATAGTAACAAAGAATTATGGAAGTCCGGCTCTGACCTACTATTCATTGCGCATACTCCGCGGGGCCAAGCCCCCTATTCCCGCTGCCCTGCACGCCTGGACAATTTTGTTCTACAGTATTGGGCTTCCATACACCTTTAAACTTCCTTGCTTCTACCATATCAAAAATTACAAAAATTTTGTTAATATCTTCTATATAGGGATAATTTAGACAAATTCAAAAGCCCTAAGTTCTAGTCGGTCATGGTTAGTTCTGTTTAGCAAAGCGGCCCAATTATATTTCAGACGTCAAAATGTGGGGACGTATTAGAAAAGACCCTAAATTATTACTTTACACATTAAAATTTAATTTTTTAGGTTATAACACTGACAAGAAGCTCGCCAGCCATAACTATTCGGGGTGTCTCTAGACGCGAGTCGCCCCTGGTAACTATCCCTTCAGACTTTAGAAGAAACTGCCTTTTTTAACTATCTTATCTTTCAGGAGTCTGGTACTTGACTAGCGCATTCGCCATTTATGGTTGACTCAATTGCGAAAAGATAAGCAACTAAATTAATTTAAAAAACTCTGCTTTTATCTGTAGCCTAAAATATATAATTTGGGTGTAATTAGAAACAACAAAATTATGTATTCTATCATAATTTAAGGCATTTTTTTATAAAACTGATGTCTTGAGATAACAACAATATACAAATCTCATAAATGATGTTTCAAATTTAAATTTATTTTTAAATTTTACCTGAAATTATTTTTTTATTTATTTCAAGTTAGATATATTCTACAGTAATTAAAATTTCCAAATGGTACAACAAAACTTAAAAACTACAAAACATTATACGTCATTTAATAAAATAAAATAAAAAACATATACATACGATTTAAAATTAAAAACAACCAGCTATAGCTCTTTTAAAACTAACTAAACTTACAGAAAATAATTCAGTCTCGATATAATTGCCATTATATTTTTTTAAAAGTCGATCAACACGTCTATTTTCTTAAAAAAGTTGCCGAGCTCGAGTGGATCTAGTCGGAATACGGAAGTTAATAAAAATTTTGGCGCTCTGGACTATAATTCAATTAGCGCCCTAGGGCCTAGGCATTGAAATTCTTAAATATTATTTTTAAATATTTCATTGCAGTTATAAATAAAATTGTTTTGTTAAATAAAGTTTCCATTAACCTACATTTCATTTTTAGTTAAAATACATGGAACTTAAAGATGACAAGAATAGTGATGGCAATTCCCAATAATGTTTTATGATAAGAAACAAAAAAGAAATAGCAATATATGAATTTTCTTTATATTATGTCAAATAATTCAATTTTGTTTGCACTACAATACAATACACAACAAAAATAAAATAAAAATAATTTATAATAATAAAAATATTGTAATAAACATCAAAAAATATTTTAAACGAAAAAAAACACCCACATATAACTATACTAATTATTATCATAAAGTGAATTGATGTAATAAATAATAAACTTCTTTCTCGCTTTAGTTAGAGCAAATTCATTGATTACACAGGTTTACAAAAAAAAAATCCTGACTATTTGACCGGACCATGGTATTCCTATTAGGTATATCGGCGTCTTGAATCCGAATCAGGAGTCAGATTTTCCCCATTACTTCAGGATTTTAAAGTCATTTAGAGGTCAAAATGGTGATATTTTTGAAAAAAGTCTCTGGTACAAAATTTCGAGCCCACCCCCTAAAATTTACAGGTACCTGTGTAGCTCTTAAGTACTTTTGGGAAAAAAGGTCTTGGAAATTTGACGGCTTATAGTAAAGCTACATATAAACTATACTATTAGTGCAGGGTCGAACGTCACTTTAACTAACAGCCGGAATGCATCGTCAAAATTCAGAAGGGAAATCGAAATTTACCAGTTAGAATGCTTTTAAGGCGCCTTTTTCCCCCTTTGGGCCAGCCCTGGGCTGGTCCTGGGCACGATACAGAGCTTTTTTCTGATATCCAAAAAGTACTCAAGAGCTAAAAAAAGGGACCCGTCAAGTTATATAAATAAAAATATTACCATTTTGTTCTCCAAAAAAACCTTAAAATCATTGTTTTCCTGGGGGTGGTGGGAAAAAACTGTCCCCGGATTCGGGATTCAGGGCGCCGAAAAACCTAGGAACACGGTGGTCCGGTCAAATAGTCAATTAAAAATTAATATTTTATTTTAAGGCAGTTTTTTATAAAGAATTTAAATTAAAGCCCTGTTAAAAAATGCAGCTATTTGCAAAAATTCCTTATCTTTATGTTCATGGCGCCCCTGGGTAGCCCAAACAGCCCATAGGGTTAGTACAGCCCTGCTTGCTGTCTATGGTAATATTTTAGGGAATGA